>CM046841.1:16749435-16789435 GCA_025618425.1 Heliocidaris tuberculata
AGTAGTAGTCAGTGCTGTAGGACTCGAGTCCGGACTCGGACTCGAGACCGGTCTCGAGTCCCTATTTCTCGGGACTCGGACTCGGACTCGGTCTCGGACTCGGACTCGACCAATGGTGACTCGTGACTCGGGCGAAAATCGGGCCCGAGACCGGCAATGAGACCGGCAATTTTTGCCGTTTTCCGCTTTTAATTTTAGCTCCAAAAATTACCCCAGGGCACGCAAAAAAAAAAAAAAAAATCCCGCTATTTTCGCGCACCTTGCTCGATTGAGCGGTATTTTGAACATCATGAACACAATGAATTTAAAACATCGATCGATCGCCGTAACGGTACGAGAATGTGCCCAAATAGATGATAGACGTTAAGATAAGTCGTTTTAGGCTATGAGCCATTTGTCAATGAGACATGTACCTTGGCACAAAAGGAGTGCATGTTCACTTGTTTAGTATTTTGGTCAATAAAACTTCTGAAATTCCACTAGTACACCAAACCATTAACGATCTAACCATAGACATTTATCTCAACATTTCCAATTCAATTTTCTTACCTTCTGTAAGAATTTTTAGTGTTAATAGCTGGAAATTTTGCTGAACTTAATCTTCTTAAGCACCAAGCGACCTGTCACGGCGACAAATAACTAATTTGTGAGCAAGCCATAAAGTTGTCCGCATTCGTTACAATAGTTATAATAAATTAAATTCTCTGACAAATGAAAGTTTTCAATGAACCAGAAACTACTTGTGTTATAGAGTTCACAGTAAGGCATTTATCATAATAAAATAATGTGACTTTAAAAAATGCAATTTAAGATGTTCCCATCGGGACTCGGACTCGGACTCGGACTCGGATGTCCAGGACTCGGGACTCGGACTCGGACTCGGATGGGATGGACTCGACTACAGCACTGGTAGTAGTAGTAGCAGTAGTAGAAGTAGTTGCTCATTTTGTAGTTGTAGCAGTCGTCGTTCCTTATCTTGAGCTCCTTCCTTCCCTCTCCCTTTCGCTTCTGTTATGTTCTGTCTATACAGTTTATGTATTCGTACGTTCCCTTTTTATAGATGCACTATTTTTGCAACTATGAGTTATAGGGGGCTGCAGGGTTGTCGATCCGTGTTCATGATTGTGGGGATGACCGGCGAGGGAGTGAAGCGACCGAACGGGGGAGGGTGTGGGAGGGGGATACCCCCTCCCAACTTGCATTTTAGAGCGTCCCAAAATGGTTTTTCATGAAAAGAAGGAATACACGGATCTACGCCAATGGAGAATAACAGTGCGAGCGAATTCCCCCCCCCCCCCCATATTTTCGCATTAAGATTATGGCATTTCTTATTTCTTTACTTTTAATAACTAAAGAATGTGATGGTATTTGAAGATCAAACATGAGTTTGGATAATTATGAGTTTTAATTTAATGTATCATAATTCTTATTTATTTTATCAAAAAATATTGGGGGGGGGGATGATAATACAGGCCATCCCCCCACCTCAATTCTTCTTTTTTTTGGGGGGGGGGGATATATACCCCCCTACCCATTCCCCCCGGGACGACACCCATGGGGGATGCAATCTAAAAGCCCAGCTTTTAGCAGTCCCCTCCACGACCAACCTAGTTTATAATGTTTTTATGCCTATTGTACGTTGTAAACCAATTACATGTAATATTGATAAGTTTCATTGTTTTGTTATGTACATTGCAAACCCATGTATTTCATTTTATTGGAAGTGGAAACAAACGAAATGAAATGAAATGAAATGAAATGAAATCATTATTATTATTATCATTATGAGTTTGTGATGTAATTCCCTCACAACTGACCAGCTATAGTATATTAGTTATACAGATTTTTCAATTTCTGTCCAATATGATTATTGGATTATTACAAGTTATATTTATAGTAATAATTTTTCATGTGTACACTAATACAGAGTGAATAATTTTCCGTAAAAATCACGAAGATACATTAAAAAGAGGGATTATGAATCAAAATCTGAAACAGTCTCAATATTTTTGAGTTCATGGAATATTTCATGAAGTGTGTTTGCTAAGAACATACAAGTATAAATATAACTTGGTTCAAGTTATGAAGAAATTATATTATGTGACAAATATGGAGAATTTCAAGATAATAGTGAAATGAGAGGGAACGACGCAAACTCATGACCGAGTTGCAAATTATTTGTTTAGTGATTTTCATTGCTTTCCATAGCCTTCACGACTGGTTAAAATGCCGGAGTTGCCAATTTGTCTTTGATTGATAGCAACTTCAAAACTCATAACTTTTTTTTTATTTCTGATCAGATTTGCACATATTTTTGTTAATCTGTTTCTCTAAATTTTCTGTTTTGATTCAAATCAACTAAATACATGTACCAGACTACCAGGGCGGACTTCGCCTTTAATTAAGTTAAGAAACTGTGTGTTTAACTGAACCATGCATGTACTGAAAAATATCAAATTTTGGAAACAAAATTAACAGGAAACTCACATTTTCATTTTTGCAAAATCTAGAAGAGGAACTAGAAATTTATTTAACTTGGTCTTGACCTTATTATTTTGGTCCCTTTTTTTTCTTCATTGCCTTGCATGGCCTTCTCGGGAAAATAATCGGCATTTCTCACTGATCTCTACGGATTTTTTCCTTCGAGATCAGTAGCATTTCATTTCTTTATTTATGTTAGTTATATCAAAGACACCGTACATCATTTGTTCTTGAAATTTAATCCGAAAGCTGGCAAGTTATGGCTAAATCTGGGACTGGAAGGGCATTAGATATGGTTCGTAACCTACCAAGAGTTGCCCTAAATAACTTGAAAGACAATCCAGGTGCCAAGAGAAAGGTAAAAATCGAAACTTATTCAAGATTCAAGATTACGCAACTTCATACATTGCATTGATTGTGTACCTTCTAAGTACAATTTTACCACAGTCCCACACACCCGATATTTTGTTTGCAGTACGGTCGCGTCCATTGGCATTGCTCCATTTTGTCCGAAAAATCTGACGTAGAGGAGTCTAGGCTAGAGTATTATGAAATTTAATATTCTTTCAGTAAATTTAAGGGCTATATTGGGGTTGAGAAACCACTCATTCGTTAGCATGCAAAAATAAAGTGTAAAGTCTAGGTCTAGATCTATGGACGGGGAAAGAGGAAATCATTGTATTGCAATGCATGTAGAATCTAACACAAATTCGCAATGTCAAACTTCAAAGCGCTTCTTTATGGAGTGAATGGTGGTTTCCTCAACCACGATAATTTTAAGTCAGAGTTACTGTTGCTGAAATAATTTCAAAAGCTTGCCTTTCCAGTGGCTGCATGTCGGGGGATATGTCCATAGGTCTACTATCTTATCTATAGTGCCCCCCCCCCCCCCCCCCCCCCACCCCCCCCCCCCCCCCCCATCCTGGAAGGCTCTTTGAAGAGTAAAAAAAAAAAAAAGCTGACACTATCTTCACAGAGCCTGGTTTTTTAATCCCACTCTGCAAGAGTCTTCACTGCGCTCGTAGACCCGGAAGTGTCCCGTAATGTCATCGACCTACAGTCACACAATTTTAAGATCCACCATACGATAGACAAGACTGCTACTGCATACGTGCAGAAGACGCACGATCAAAATGCATGCGATGCCCGCGCGCTTGTAGTGGTCTTGTCTAACCTACTGGTAACCATTGAAATTAATATTTCACATTTTTTCCCCGATATTTTTAATTCTAGGGTAAAAAATGGGGTTTTAATATTCTAAAGCTATGGTGAAGAGGAGATGAGAGAAGCTGGCTCACGGTAAAGGTGATTTTCAGGAGGTTCTTTAGACTCTAAAATGGCTGCTCTATTGCAGCGTGGGATTAAAGAACCAGGCTCTGTGAAGAGTAGAGTCAGCTTTTTTTTTTACTCTTCAAAGAGCCTTCCAGGCTACCCCCCCCCCCCCCCCCCCCCAAAAAAAAAATAGATCTAGATCTATCGCAATTTTGACATTTATTTCAATTGATATTTTTGCTTTTTTGCATATTTTTTCTATAGATAACTTTTTTGCCTCTCATACAAAATGTAGATCTACATCATTTGTTATCATGCTGGGGGGGGGGGGGGGGGGGGGAGTGGAGGTGCATGCCCGAGTAGCACTTGAATGAAGATGAAGGCCGAAGCCAAAGGGGGCGCAGAAAACACAATAGAAAAAAAATGAGTTAAAAATGAAGACAAATTATGATCATTCAAGATTAAAATTAAGGATTATGCACCCCTAATCCAGAGGGAAAATATATTAGAAATACATATTTTGAGGGTTTAAAAAATGCGAAAATATTCTAGATCTAAAGCTCATTCACTATTCTTCCTCGCATGAGATTATGTTTTGCTCAGAATCGCATAATTTTGATTTCATGCCACCAGTATAGTTTATGTCTAAAGGGTTCAAAATATGAAAAAAGAAAATTCGATTCTTGTTGCTGTGCTCACTGTTATGTAAGTTTCATCATCCTCTTGGTAAATATTGCAGCCCGGATTTAGAAAAAAATGTAAAAAATAGCATTTGCAAAGGTTGAATATTTAAAAGAAGTTACCTTTGTAGCCTTGTTCAATTCCTAGACTATTTCTCGAGGGTTTCTGTTAATTTTGCACCCCATTTGAGAAGGAATGAATTGATAACTGTTTATCAAAGTGAGAATTCAAAATATCTATCCTTCGATCAGATTGCAGTGCTAAATCGCAAATTTTTCTGTATAAAATGCATTTATAAGGAAGGCAGTGTATACAGCCACACGCGTGTGTCTCTACCATACGGCCACACACGTGTGGGTGTATCCACCGCCCGGCCGGAGGATACAGCCACACGCGTCTAAAATTCTCTGGGCAGCTGCATATTACATGTAGCATGAAGCTACATGTACAACCAATGGTTTGTAGCTTCCGCATGTAGCAAGTGCATACAGCATGAGTGATGTGTATATTTATGCAACGGTACATGTTGCAAAACTTCATCATGAAGGTTTTATCTCTTGATATTCACTGACATACAAACAATATTTTTACTTCATTGTCATCTGATGGCAATAAAGTAAAAATATTGTTTGTGTGTCAGTGAATTTCAAGAGATAAAACCTTCATGAGGCAGTGAAAAGCCGTTTACGAGCGTTTCTTTCAGATATTTACACTAAAATTTGTTCGAAATCGTGAATGGAATGTTAAATAATCTCGTACATGTGTCTTATGATAAAAGGAGAATAGTATGTGACTATTTCATGTTGCAAATCTGTTAATTAGAAAAATTTTTGTCAAGAGGTTATGATCAAAATATGATTTTTTTTTTATATGCTTCTATTTAACACGAGTGTCTATGGGGGCCTGAATTACTCTTGTGAGTTAAAAAGTGCTTTAGAGTAACTTTTTTTCACATACGTGAACTAAACAAATGGCTCCCCCCCCCCCAAATCACAATTCATTTTTTAAATATTTTATTTAAGAATCATAAATTCTTCCCTCAGAAAATAATACCTTACCTTGAATGGCCTTAAAGAAGCAGTAATTTCCAGCATGGGCCATGGTCAAATCATGTCTAAATAAAATTGTATGAATCTTGCTGATTTTTCTCTGATATACGTAACGTTTTGCTGCAATAACATTATCTGTACAATAAATATTATGTCATGTTCTTCTCAACTTCAACGCAGGAATACAGGAGGGGGCGTGGTCAGCATGGAGGAGGAATGAGTGGGCGGGGCATGAGCGGCCAAGGGATGAGGGGTACCAAACCCAGAGTTGGATTCGAAGGAGGTCAGACACCTTTCTACCTCAGAGTACCCAAGTACCCCTACTACAAAGACCATCAGTGAGTCATGTCTCTTTTACTTGTATTCAAGTTTGACTGATGATCTTGTCACTTTTTCTGTATTTTTTAATGTAATTTATCTTTCTATGAATCCAATGGTAAAACCCCCCTTTGTTGTCATGAGAGCTATATTCATTAACTGTTAATTGAGAAAAATTGCACTTCTTCAGTGAAAAATTCATGTCTCCACCACCCCCCCCCCCCCCCCCACTCCTTTTTGAGCTTGCTGAGTTAAACTGCTTCTTGCTCCTGTTTATTTTTGTCACTGATATTTTTTACCTTACTTTTTCTCTTTGCTTCTCTTAGTCATTATATGATAACTTTAGGTCATCAGATAACCTTTTTTGCAGTTTTATTTTTTTCTCGTTATTGACACAAATACATGTTTGCCTTGCAAAATGCAACCTGTTAACCTCCTCAACGATATCTATACCAGGTTGTACATGTGTATGCTTTCATAGCAATTACTCCTTAGTCATTTACCTACACTACTTGAATGCCTTACCCTGGACCAAATACCGTACCTCACCGTGGCCCTACCTATAAACCTTACATAAAACCCAGTTGCAACCCTACATCTTTAACGAAATAAAGGCTGGAGCAGTTGTCACCAGAGTGATTGTTGAATCAACTTATTTTATTATTACACACACTCTCTCTCTCTCTCTCTCTCTCTCTCTCTCTCTCTCTGTCTCTCTCAAAATCCACCCTCTCTGCCTCCCTGTCTTTCTCTCTTTCTCTGAATCTCTCAATCTGTCCTTTATCTTCCTCACTCCAGTCTTCGGAGACAGTACCTGCCAGTCACCCTAACCAAGCTCCAACATCTGATAGACATGGGTCGTATCGACCCTGATCAGCCCATTGATGTGACCTCCTTCGTCAATTCGGGAGCATTCGAAATCAAGATCATGGAGAAACATTATGGCATCAACTTGATAGAAGAGGTCAGTTATTGTAAATCTCGTTTTCTCTATGCCCTTGGGGTCATTGCTTGAAACTGTTCTTTATTCTCTGTATGTCCTGACATATCACATCATCAATTTATGGTTGAGTGAGCAAGCCAGCTTGAACTTAAAAACTCACCAAATTTACCACAAAGAAGTATTTTAAAACACTTAATAAAGTAGATAATTGCTCACTTAAGCATAAAATGTTGATGGGATATATAAGGATATACAGAGAATGAAGCCTTTTCTTTCATAAATTGTCTTTTAATGATCAGAATATTAAAATTTGTAAGCCTTTTTATGACTCTCAACTTTTCTGATAACAGCCGGAACAAACTTGAAAAGTCTGGGTTTGCACCCTTTCACAGAAGTGGCTTTTGCTCACTCAAGAGTAAAGTATCACTTGATTTGTTTGTGTCATTTGATAGAAGAAACCCTAAGCTATCCACAGGTATGAAAATTTCCTAAAAATATTTTGAAGTATTTATTTGGGGAGACTTATCCAACTGTTAACTTTTGTTTTGTTTTGTTGTTGTTGTTTTGTTTTTGTTTTTGTTTTTTGAGGGGGGGGGGGGGGGTGGCAACACGCTATAAATATTTTAAGCTGATATTTTGAATATAGTACACTAGAATAGAACCAGCTAGTGTAGAAGGCAAAATTTTTTTTGGGGGGGTCATAATTGCCCTTAAACTTAATCTTTCATTTCCTTTCATTTTCATTCAGGGTTTGGATAATTTTGCTGCTCAGATCAACATCGAGGTGCAGCATGTATCCGAGCTAGCCATCGCAGCCATCGAGAAGCGTGGAGGGGTCGTAACCTCAGGATTCTATGACCCACTCAGCCTGGACGCCCTAGCATACCCGCTCCAGTTCTTTCAGGTGGGCAAACCCATTCCAAAACGTGCACTCCCACCCAAGGACCTCGTCTCTTACTACACCGATGCCAGTAACCGCGGGTACCTTACCGACCCAGAAAAGATCCGGCAGGCAAGAGCCGATCTTGCCCAGAAGCACGGTTATCTGCTTCCTGACTTGACGAGTGACCCAAAGCGGGAGATGCTGCGGATGAGGAAAGACCCACGTCAGGTTTTCTTTGGACTCCAGCCGGGATGGTTTGTGAACCTTTCTGATAGGACAGTTCTGAAACCAGTTGATGAAGATTTGCTGGAGTATTACAAGTCGTAATGACTTCGGTAGCCAAAGACGCTTATACAGAGACCGCTTACCCATGGTGAGATTGGATGAGGATATTGGAAAAGGAGCCAAGTGCTATGGCCAGTTTTGGATTGTACCAGTTTCTTTTGTGCTCAAGTTGAACTTGTGGTTCTGCATGCCACTTTCCTATTTACAGGAAAGATGGCGATTGAAACATCCTGGGCCCTATTACACAAAGGTGTGCTATCAATTGCAAATTTGAAATAATAATTCAGTATTGGTTAATGGTTAGCCTTTTGATACGTGCATGCATGCATGCAATGATCATCTTGTTTGATCATTGCCATTTTGCAATTGATCGCAAACCGTTGCGTTACGGGGCCCAGAAGAGACGTGATATCAATATTCAGATCACCTGTATGCCAAATTCTTATCAAAGTGTAGCCATTGTATTTTTGGAGCAGGAGGATTACATTGGCATTTATTCCAACATTCTTTGTCTATGGGATCCTGCATTCAATATCTAAAGCCTACTTAACCCTTTCAAGACAGGAATCATTTAAGGGCTAAATTGATCACATTTTGTTCTTCAAATTGGCAACAATAATATTTTTCTTTTAGTGCTACATGGTTCTAACAAAATGTAATGTCTTTGAAAACAACATAATTAGAAACTTAGTCGAAAGTTGAAAAAATTGCCAATTTTGTTAAAAAAACAGTGATTTTGAACCTCTCAATGTGTTGCCAATTTAAGGATTTTGAAGCTTATTCTCCTTTTTAAAATTCCTGGCATCAAACGCAATATGGTCATGCAACAAAAATGGAAACAATGTGTGTAGAAATTTTTGCTCTTTCTACTCATGCATCTGGTATATTTTTTAGAGCTCGGAATCAAAAGTTATTGAGCCAAACCACAAAATGTGGTCATTTGTCTCAAAAGGGTTAACACCTGACCTGCTAGACCGCATTACAAAAAAAAGCCTGGCAGAATAAAGGCATTTTAAACGTAAATAAATGACAGACGGAGGTGGGAAAAAGTAGCTGTGTGCGACAAAGGTTTCCTAAGCGTACTGGCTTGTCTCTGTGTCATAAGATACAGAAATAGAAAGCTCACTTTGCTTGTGCCGTTTCTTTCGGGCAGTTTACAATGCCTTGTGTGAAGGAGACTTAAAGGGGAAGTCCACTCTGAAATACAAGTTGGTTTTAAAAAACAGCAGAAAAATTAAAGAAACGCATCAGTGAAGGTTAAGAAAATTATGATTTTTTGAAGTTGTAATCAATCAAACACAAATTGGCAACTCTGTGACGTATCTTGCGAGCTCCTTTCCCATTTGCCCTGTTCTCCAGAAATTATTAATTTCCGTTTTCTCTCTAAAAAATATTCAATCATACATGCAACTTTCATAAATCATTGCCAGGGGCGTGGAGCTTTTTTGAAAGTGGGGGGGCTAATCTGATTTCACTCATTAATGACAATTTTCGAGCCTATTTTCCGATATTTTTTTAATGTGTCTACTCAAAGAAGTGGCGGGTGGGGGCTGCAGCCCCCCCCCCCATGATTGTGATGCACACGCTCCATGGCCCATGATTGCTCATATGTTTTTATACAAAACATGTATGAAACAAATCTAGATTCCTTCATCAAAAACTAAGAAAATAACAATTTATGAGATTTCCTGTACTGAGCAAATGGGAGAGGAGCTTTCAAGATACATGTACGTCACGGAGTTGCCAGTTTGTGTTTGATTGATTATAACTTCAAAAATTCATATCTTTCACTCATCTATTTCTCTTATTTTTCTTCTTTTATTCAAATCAATTTAATACCAGGGTGGACTTTCCTGTTAAAGATGAGTTCTGGTCAGGAGATTACATTGTGAAAGAAACTGTCTCAAAGCAATTAGAAGAGGTTGAGCACATAAGGACTGGTGTATGCTGTAAGGTTTTGGAATGACCAAAATGATAAGAAATTGACTCAATCCTACTGAAAGTCACATGCACTGCACACATAAATCTGTATATGGGACTGCACACAAATGTTCGGCCTGAACATTTCAGCTATTTCTTGTCATATTTTGAATGTGAGGGCATTTGAAGAGCAATCCTTTTCTTGGGACATTTCTACTATGATAATCTTCCAAACTATCATAAAAAGAATAAGAAAGCTCACAAATTATTTTTTACGTTTCCCGGAACTCAACCTTCTCCTTAAGGACACAATCTACAAGTTCTTTAAAAAAATTGTTTTGGGCTGATGAAAGTATGACTCACACTTGCATGAGAGGTATACAAGAAATCACATGTTTCAGTTCATCTTGAGGTGTAAATTCTGGAGTGGTCTACGCGTGTATCCACAAGATAATACAACTTCTGAGTTTTGGTTACCGTTATGTATCGGTCATCTACATTGATCAGTGAGGATGAATGTAATTTTGGGAAATACAGCTTTTGTATATACTCTGACTGTGACTGTGACATTCTGTAGTTATTTCCTTTGATATGAACAGAGAGAGAGAGAGAGAGAGAGAGAGAGAGAGAGTGCGATCGGAGGGAGAGAGAAAAAAAGGGGAATATAATAGACAGAGAGGGAGGAAAACAATAGATGAGAGGAGAGAGAGATAGAGACAAAGGGGTGAAGAAAGACTTGGGGGGGGGGGGGGGAGACGGCAATCGAGAAGAACGTTTCAACTCGCCCAAATTGCAAAATGGATTTTTACCAATCACCTGAAAAAATAATTTGTGTGCAGCTAGAACGTATAAAGTTAACATAAAAACCTTTACCTGACCTTCTATGGGTTAACTGTTAAGGATAATGAAGAAAATAAAGTTAAACATAAAACACCCTCGCACGGATCCAGACTCTGAGTTCGATTCCGCACGGGCCCTATTTTGTGCTAGCGCGTATGGGTCCGTCGATAAGTCTACTGGCAAATCGCTGTAACGTTTGTTTAGAGAGTATTTTAACTTGCAATATCTCTTTATAAAATTAATATTGGAAGCTCATACTTTGAATATCGTATGGTGACATGGAACCCCTAAGATACATTATTTTGTGTGTGTGTGTGTGTGTGTGATTGGTACCCTTTAATTTGTTAGAGCAAGAAATCTAATCCACGCTTTCTTTTTTTTTTTTTTTTTTTTCTCTCCAGCTAATCTTTGCACCAACAAAGTGAAAATTATCTCTGTAGATATTTATGATTGGACTTTATCACTACATGTATTTGTATAATCATTATTCAATCAGGCGAAATAATGATCACGGGAACATTTCTTTGATTTTTTTTTTCTTTCTTCATAAAAAACTAGCCCTTTTTCTGGACCATTGTGTCGGTCGTGCTTTCTTTGCTTTTGTTTACATGTTGAAATTCCCAGTTACAAATGAAAACAGTCTGATGAATGCATCGGATTTGTGTTAGGATCAGGAGAGAATTTCATTGATTGCAAAGCATGACAAAGCCGGCTGTCATGCAAGTACAATTTGACAAGGCCATTATGATATTTAGTACATGTACCCATCGAAATTGAATGCTGGCCTTCGTTATAGAGGCGCTTACCTTCATGTAGTCGTTACTTCAGGTATGAAGTAGTCCTAATTTGGTTCATTTTAGCTACTTGATGAATTCTACCCGGTGGAGATGAAATACTAGAAACGGATATGCAAAAATATGTGGTATACCCATTAGCGTAGACAGGTCCTCATACGTGGGTGAGGGGAGGGGGGGGGGGGGAGGGGGTATGATATACCATATGTATATATATATATATATATTATATATATATATTTTATATGTATATATATATATATATATATATATATATGTATATATATATATATATATATATATATATATATAGTGAAGGTGATAGTGTGTAAACCTGTATATGGTTTTTCTCTTTACATGTCCAAGATACAACTTTAGCATCACGCTTTGCATTTTTGTAGTATGATTTGAATATTGAGCTAGCGAGCGAAGCGAGCGAGCAAAAAATATTCAAAATTTGTCAGGTTACAACTACATTGTAATATAGAAAATGGGGAAACACAATTCTAATGGGGTTTCATTTGCAAAATTTCACAATGAAAATTTATTTAATAAGCTATACTTTTAACAGGAGCGAGCATAGTGAGCAAGTATTTGGGAATATTGGCTCTAAGTCACTTTGGATTATGGGCGCATGCTCTGGAAAAAGGGAAACGTGTTGCTTATCGTGGGGAAAAGGACACTTATTAGAAAAATAAATGAGTGTGTAGAAAAGGTAGAAAAGACAGTTATCAGAGGTGAAAAGGGGCATTTATAAGAACGGAAAAATGTTCTCATAAAGTAGAAAAATTAAATCAGTGCCTATATCTTACAACAAAAAAAATGACTTGTTACATTAAAAGGGATAAAAGGGATTAAAAGGATAAATAGGATCATTTATCAAAGGTAAGGTGAAGGATGAGGTGTAATTATCAAAATGGGCACTTATAAGAATATGGAACGGGAACTTATTCGAAAGAAAACTGGAGGTACTTATCTGAAGTTAAAGGGAAAAGTAGGGGCACTGTCGGCCCACATGCAACCCCCGGAGCGGTGCTTCTGACCGGGTCTACATGTTATGACTGTCATTTCATCATTCTTCTGTGTATAGTTGGATGATGATGACACAGGTCACCATCCCCTATAAATATTGGGGGTGCTGTATTCCCTCTTTCCCCATCACATTCGATTCCTGTGACTATATTTTAATTTCAATTTTGAAAATTGTTAGTATTACCAATAACATGAGTGTGGCAAAATTGCATAATGTAGAAAAATAATTTAGATTAGAGGTACATCTATTATTCTCGATTTAGAGGGTTTAGTCGGTAACTTTTCTTTATAAATTTATAAAGAAAAGTTACCGACTGAACCCTCTAAATCGAGAATAATAAATGTACCTTCAATTTAAATTATTTTTCTGCATTATATATATATATATGGCTTTGAAAAAAAAAAATCACCTCAAAATACATTTGGGGATGGTAACACAGACCACCCCCCCCCCCCGCACTTCAATTAAAAAAAAAAAACCCTCAATATCCCTCCCATATCAACACCCATGTTTGTATAATTTGAATTAGATGGTTTTCACTTTCTAGTAGTATAAAAATGTATATGGAAAATCAGAAGCAACGACAGAATTGTAGATAAATATTAATGAATTAATGAATTCACATAGGTCTAAATCTACAATATTGTACATAAATGAATAATATCTAGATCTATATTGAAATAAAGAATATATAAACTTGAATAATATTAATAATATAATATATCAAATTATATTTATCTACAACATATAATAGAAATGTATATTTTCCCTTTTTTTTTTTTGGCGGGTGTGAAACCTGGGGGGGGGGGGATGTTTGTACACACCATCCCCCCGCTATCTACGCCCCTGGGTATACCATTGCCTTTATAATCCTCCTTTATAGGCGCACGGGCACAATAACGCCAGAGGGCTGATGTCTCTTTCTCGAATATAAACTTTGATGCTTCTGTATTTTCCGAAGAGTTTCACAACACGACGTGACAGCTGCCGCATTATTGGTAATTTTAATATTTTTTATTTTCGGGGGGGGGGGGGGCGGAGGGGGTGGCGACGGAGACCATGGCTAGTTTGGCCATGCATCCCCCCTCTCAAATAATGTATTTATATAGTAGTCTTTTCATCTATAGACCATTTTTTTTTTTTTTTTTTTTTTTTTTAGATTAGAAGCGAGTCATAGAAAACATGACGGAAATATCGTTGATATGTGATTTAAGGGTAAAAAAAAAATCATTTTATGCAATAAGCCCATTGAACTGAAGGTAGATGAAAAATCACAAATATTTTGTCGTGTTTATATATGCCTCGGCTTGGACTACATGTATTTGCAGATGTCCTTTTAATGATGTTTATAAATGACGACAACAAAAAATGCCAGAAATGAATGTCAAATCTGCAAATGGGTAGAAAGATGAAAAAATGAATAAAAAGAAGAGACTTCAGAATTAGTAGAGCATGCTTAATTGGGGTCTTCTGATCTGACCTTTGATTTTGGAGAATAGGTCAACAAACGCCCTAACCAAATTAGATGGGGGGGGGGGGGGGACAAGGATGAACCGAGGTAAATACGTTCAGCCATACAAAATTTCTGTGCTTGCATCACTCAAGCGACTCACGCCCCCTGGGCAGATTTTGTTTTCCATGTAGAAAATGGCCTAATACACTCTTGTACTTTGTTAGTTATGTTGAAAAATCGTGAAATCAATAAAATGAATGAATATGATTTTGAGAAACTCTGGGCGCTGTCTGCTGCCGTTTGACAATCACGATTTTGTAGTGAAATTTTGAACCAGGCGTGTACAAGACTAATTCCGGCCCCGCCCCCGATTGAACCCAGCACAGTTTCATTGAAAAGGGGATTTAGTGTGCTCAAATCTAAAGCCAGAATTTGTCCACGTACCCTCGGCCGGTTGTAGGCTGCCCTTTGTCTGTATCCACCCATTCTGTCTATTCAGCATCCCACTCTCTCTCTCTCTCTCTCTCTCTCTCTCTCTCTTTTACCCGGCCTAGTTCCTTCTCTTGTCTTTTCTCTCTCTATTCCATTCTTAAAGAAATTGTAAATGAACAAACTTATACGGATTACGGACAGTTCTTTTAGTGCCCCTGATTGAGGATAATGAAAAAATCACGATGTCCGTTTAAAGATGATACTTCGTTATGATGCAGCGACTTTTCTGCTTGTCAAATGACTATGGACCCCTCCTCGCCATTACATCTGTTTATTTTACCCATTTCACAATCGTTCCATTCAGTTCTTATGGGGGGGGGGGGGGGTATACATTTCATTTAAAGTTCTCCCAAAATATAATATACTCTCTTTTAAATCACCAGAACCAAAAAAGGACCCCCCCCCAAAAAAAAAAAAAAAAAAAAAATAATAATTTTAAAAAAATGTAGTTGTCCTAAGAGTAAGCGGGTAGTGTCTTGGAGAGGGGGGGGGGGGGGGGGAATAGATATCCACACGTGGGAGTCCGAGAAAAGAAAAGGGGGGCAGACTGTTTGACATGGACCTGCATTCCCACTCTTCACGGCCGTTTTTGTGAACATATAATTGTCATTTTAATACCCAAAGGATTCCACATAAAATATCTTCCAGCTGTAATCACCAACGAATAATTGCCATTCAGCCTCATATCAATATTGTCATTCAGGCGCATATTAATCGCCATCCTCCTCCCACACTCCCACAGAAAAAAAGCACCACAAATGATAATCTCTCTTTTGTATGTATCCAGGTTTTTTCCTCGATCCAGTCCTGTCACAACCCAAAGAATAGATCATACTTGTGCCACTTCCATTTTCACAAGTTAGGTAGAAACGGTTTGAGGGAATTGTTACTTCTCGCGATCGGCGAGTTTGGTCTTTGCTACTTACAAGTATATTCTGAAAATGTCACCTTCTTATATAATTGTCAAATGCATCGTAACTCTCGCGAGGAAAACTATTTGAAAGAGATTTGAATAAAATTTTGTATGATGAATGGCTGAAAATGCTGTGCTATGCATATTGTGATGTCGATTTTAAAAAAGAGCATTTGAATCTAATGTGAATACAATCTTCGGTGCTTTATTCAAACGGACAAACCCTTGGATACACCCGATATAGAGCAAGGGAAATCAATTTTTCATCAAACGGTAACAATGTAAGTATATGAATGTCTTGATTAAACTGTTAAACTAAGCATAAAGTTCCGAAAGCGGGGTAAAGCCTGTAATGTTGCCGCACCTGCCTTTTGGTACAATGACATTTCTCGCAATTCAAAATTTGTCTGCTCCAACTTAGTCTACACCCAGATAGCCTCCATGGGTCATCCCAGGAGGCCGAAAGGACCACGAGGCCGATATTGACAAACTGTTCACTAGACCGACAGCCCATGAGACTGACAAAAATGAAGAAAATATAGAAGAAAAAAAAAGTTCCAAAGGGTCCACATGACTGACGGCCCACGAGACCGACGTTCACGAGACCGAAAAAACAAAGAAATACACAAGGGAAAATAAAAAATTGTCGTTCTCGTGGGCTGTAGCCATTATAATAGCTACGTTCATACGGGACTTGTGGCTTCGAAACTTTAAGTTAGCGAAACTTTAAGTTAACGAAACAACGAATCACTAACCACAACGAGGGTTCACATGGGCCCGAAACAACGACGGTCGTTGTTCTGAAACTACAAGCCAAACGATCGTCGCTGTTAACATCGGAAGTAGATACGATTGTGTGTACAGTACACATACAGTTCCTATGTTCATAGTTCGTGCGAATGGTATGACCCTGAAATTTAACATGAACAGAGAGGTCATCGTTAACTACAAGCTTGCGAAACTTAAAGTTTATTCCGTTCACATTGTCCGAAACTGCGACGGAGGAACACCCACTGCTCGTGGTTTCGGCCTTAACCACGAGCTCGCTTGTGGTTCTAGAACTACAAGTAAACTTAAAGTTCCGAAACTACGATATAACTAAAAGTTAACTTTAAAGTTTTGAAACTACCATCGAAAGTTTAGCTCCCATCGTGTGAACCTGACTAATGATATGATAAACTAATGCTGGCATGGGCCACAAGGGTCTTGTCGAATGGTATGAATTTGTTCTTGATTAGTAGGTTTAAACCGAAGCGGTCATTGGACTGATTCGACTATTGGGAATCGGACAAAAAAATGGTGAATGAAACTCTATATACATATATTATGTTGTAGTGACGAAGAGAGAGAGAAAAAAAAATTTAATGTCTTCAAAATGTGATCACCCTAATACTTATTACAGAGCTCCTAATATAAGGTTTAAAACGCTTCTTTGAAGAAAAAAAAAATCTGGATTCGTGGTTTTCTGGGTATACTGTTAGTCGAACTAAATGGAGGTGAACATGTAACTCTTGTGGTTTCTCACTTGATTTACCTGACATGCCTGGTATACCGTGTGGAGAGGGGAGAAAATGAATGAATGGAGGGTGCTGAATGAACAGTATGCAATCATGGCTGGTACAAAAAAAGAAAATACCTGGATGAAAAAGAGGATTAAATTTTTGAACTGCCGTCGACCTTCATATTTTGATATCAACCGTTAAAGAGGGGCGGTACGCTTTGTGTTCTCTCTCTCTCTCTCTCTTTTTTTTTTTTTTTTTTTTTTTTTTTTTTGTTAACTGCATGGGAGAACTTGCATACAGCCATTTTCATCTTCTATTCTTATTCATCTTGTAATTCATGGTTGGTTTGGTCACTAATTTGTTTATCATTTGTCATGCTCGGCCATCATTCAGCTGTCAAATAAAAAAGGACTCTTTTCTTTGCGGGGAAAATCACAATTTTCGGGTACAATAATTCGCTTTACACCAGCTAGTAATGTAAGAAGGCTATATAATTGAATTATTTTAATGGATGATCATTGATGGCTAGAAAAAGACATAACTTTGTATAAAAGTCAAGAAGTGCTAGTAAGGGGTTTAGGTCTTCCCTTTTTTTTCTCTCTCATTAAAATGAAATGTTCAGATATTTGTCGACTTAGCACAACTAACTGTGAATCCTGTCATCAATCGTGACTATTATTGCATACCCTAAATATATACACAGAAATAAAATGCGCAAAGTTGTATTCATGTGTCTGTGAGAGAATTCCGATATATTTTTTCGGCACAGTTAATACAAATATATAAATTCCACTTGGGTTTGGAGGGGGGGGGGGGATTTCGCATTCATTATAACTTGGATAAGGAAAGCACTTAAAAATACATTATGGAAGTCGATTTCAGAATGCCCTTTCCTATCCCAGTTCCTAACGTATATCCACAGAGATGGCTTTCCATAATGACCTGAAATAAAACCCTGAATAAAGGGGGAGTGAAGAGAGAAAGAGAAAGAGAAAGAAAGAGAAAAGAGAGAGAGAGAGAGAGAGGGAGAGAGAGAGAGAGAGAGAGGGAGAGAGAAAGGGGAAAGAGAGGAGAGAGAGAGAGAGAGAGAGTGGGAGAGAGAGATGGGAGATGGAAGGGGGGGGGGGGTGTCCTATCTTTTCATAATCAAAATGTCAAAGATGAATATCAGTCATGTCCTTGCTTAACAAAGTTTACTGGCCGTGAATTTACCCCCCCCCCCCAAAAAAAAAAAAAAAGAAAAGAAAAAAGAAAGAAAAGAAAAAAGAAAAGAAGAGAAAAAAAAGAAAAAAGAAAAGAAAGAAAAAAAAAGGAAAGAAAAAAAAAAAAAAGAAAAAAAAATAAAGAGATCGAAATTATCATTTTTCTTGATATCTTAGTATGCCCAAGATTTAGTATCATCACTATCCACTCTTTGAGAAGTAAATCATCATAACCAATGATTTCATTTTTTTCAATGGGGCATTGTACTGGACTTTCCGAAATTACTTATTTTTCTGGTTCTGGTCATGGATTTGGAAAACAAAAGCATACTCCCCTCTCCACTGTTAGAGTTATGAAACAGCTGGTTAAAAAAAAGGAATAAGCCAGATTGAAAATTGAAAACTCCCTAATTCAGGAAAAAAGGTGGATACGCCTACGATTTAAAGCATTTGAACCCTCGCAACCTCATAGCAATATAATATTCAAATTGTGAATCATTATCAGAATTTATTTATACTACGTGTCCCAGAAAAAAAGGAAACCGAATTTCGTTGCAAATTTTTTCTAGCATAATTTTGAAAAATTTCCTTGATGAGATACACATGTATGAAAAGCTTTACTCTTCTTTCATTTGATGCACAACTTAACATTCACAATTCACGCATGACTGAATTAGAACAATGCAAAGTGGTGCTACCAAATTTAATTTTGCACGCACGAATTGTAGAGATGTAGAGATTAAGTCGCTCACTACCGTTAGCTGAGGTCCATTCGTTTACGTACAGTTGTCAATAAAAAAAAACAACAACAACAACAAAAAAAGACGTAGATGGCGGCAACCAGTATATGCCGTGCAACACCCCCTTTAAAAACATTAAATCGAACACAATTTCATGCAAATTGTCATGAATCTTTGACAAGATAAGTTAACAGAATTATGAATTGCAAATATTCACTGGGTTTAGTGTTACTTGACACCTTTCTTTATATGGATTTTGAATTTGAATTGAATTTGAATATGGATTAATGAAAATTCTCGGGCTCGGCATAATTTCATTGGTGCCCGCACCGTTCCATCGCGGGAGGGAGTTACCCGAGGGAGACTACTGGCTGCTCACCGTACGCGTCAGAAGGAATGATTCTGTGGAGCAAGGGGCAGGAGGAAGCAAAGTAGTAGCAGTAAAAAAAAAAAAAAAAAAAAAAAAAACTGTCTTACTCTGAAAAGTTTGACGTCACTGAACCTATTTTTCTCCTGGAAGAATTTCTTTTTCTGGTAGAATTACGATTAATCACATGAACTGCTCTCGGCCAATCCAAGAGCAAGAACTTTTCATTGAGGGATATAAACGTAATTATTTTAAAAAAAGAAGAGAAAGATCACATGAAAATTCATAAATTTCTCTTTGATATGAAACCTCACATGAAAACATGTATATCTCATCAAGGAAACTATTCATTATGCTAGAAAACTATTTTCATGAAATTCAGTTTCCTTTTGGGGGGGGGGGGGGGGGACACACTGTATATTTGCCGCCACCTGCGCCAGAGAGGGGAAAGGCGAACTTAATCCCGATAACAACATCGACGATGGATAACCATCTAATCGGGTATCTCCTCCCGTTATAACTGATTGGGATGTGCAGGTGAACCACTTCTTTGGATTCAGTATAAACATAATACAAGTATGCAGCAAGAACTGATTTAAGTTGAAAGTTTTTATGATAATAATGACCGTTGTTTTGTAAAGCTCCTTAGCAGTTGCAAGTAAATACCCAACTAGACAGATGAATTTCATTCATCTCTTTTGAGAACATTTTCCGCACAAAATACGTTCATTTTTGAAGGCCCTAAAGTTTGGAATGCTCTGCATAATGATCTGAAAAACTCCCCTTCATTCAATGCTTTTAAAAGAAAATCAAAAATTTTCTTATCACAATCATATAAAAATTAACAATTTATTGTGGTGTGTAACAACCCCCCCCCCTTTTTTTTTTTTTGCACTTTTGTATTTTCCTGCTCATCTCGAAAAATCATCATCACTTGCCTTCTTTTTTTTTCCCTCAATGTTTTTTTTTTTCTGTTGTTTTCTTAATTTCCCAAAGGATTTTGTGCGCTCTCCATTTCCACAGAATACAGATTAAGTTTTATACGAAATTATTCTACTTTCTTTTCAACATGTTCAAAGGTATTAATCATTATATTGATCTCTAGCTTTAAATGTAATGTTCTGTATAAATTTTGCATTGTATTTTGTATGATTATGAAAATTGTATTATGAATTTGTATTTTGTTGGAAATGAAAAAATAAAATATGAAATATGAAAGTAACCGACCGAAGCACCTACAGTATTTGAAAATCGTATACCATGTATAGCCCTACATAGATAATTACAATGGTTTGATATTGTACTGTGAAAACGACAATTTTAACATTTCAAGTGATCATTAATGGTATATGTTTTTTTTTTTTTTTAACTACTGGACAACCCTTTCTCGCAGGTTATATACCGATTTTGTTTTATGCTAACAAATCTAGGATCACATCACAATTTTGCGTCCAACAATTAGAAAACTATATGTAACTATCATGTTTACTTCCGGAATGCTGGATATTGAAGGACTGGTTTTAGTATTATGGATTTTCCATCAGACCAGTCCTCTGCATGGGGATGACTGTAATGATGCAAAAATATGTGAAATAATAAGAGAAAAAAAGAAAGAAAGAAAGAAAGAGAAGTAGAGAGAGAGAGAAAGAGTGCGGCGAGAGACAGAGATAGATAGAGAGGAAAGAGAGAGAGAGAGAGAGAGAAAGATTGTGTGTGTGTTCTGTGTGTGTGTGTGTGTGTGTGTGTGTGTGTGTCCATGTGTGACTATGTGTGACATATGTGTGACATGCACTCTCATCATGTACTTTCACCCAATTATAATGTTATGTATTTTGGTATGGAAGTCGGTATATCACTGATAATGACATAATTATGTCATATATTTATGCAGGATTTTTTAATGATGGTGGCAAATGATTTGGGAATGTTTCAACACGCGGTGTACATTATGTGATTTATGTTGGGCAATTAATTTCGATCTGGTATCATCGATAAAAGTTGAAATGGAAGGGTGCATTTCCTGTTATCCTCCGAACTATAAGTTACGATCAAAACAAAGTTCATAAAGGCTACTCACTTATGTACAATATGATGTTGAAATCAATAACCATAACAGGGGTCAATTTTGATGAATTGATTTTTGCCATCTGTCTCTGAAAGAAAGTAAAATAAATCGACTGTGGAATGCACCTGCTTTCGAGAAATTACAAGGTATGTTGATATGATATGACGCACCCCCACCCCCTCGATATGTCTGCTGATTCATCAGCGCTGTTTTGATTAACCGGGAAAGAATCAAGCACTGTGTTTCGGAAATTTGATATACTTCACAGGTTTTTCGAAATTGTTAGTTCATATCGATGATTAAAAAAACAAAACAACAACATCAACGACAGCCAGACAGAAAACACTGGCGACGGTTTGTGTCGGCAGCTTGTCATGAGTTTCCCCTAATCGCGCAAAATAATTCAGTGCAAAAAAATGAATAAATAGATAAAAAAAATAATAATAATAATTCAGTGCAGCATAATGCGACTAGATGTATTATGACATACACTGGCGTAGTCGGGGGGGCACAAGGTGGCAATGGCGCCCTATTCAGCCCCCCCCCAAAAAAAAAGGCGAGAGCGAAAAAGCGGGGGAAGTGAGAGAAAAAAGCTAAAAAGGGCTACGAGCCGTTATCTTTCTCTCAAAATTTGCTAAAACATCAAAGTTTTCGCACCCCGCGCGGGAAGGGGAAATAACCCCCCCTCCCCGCACCCACCCCTGTTACATTCAGTGCAATATTGTATTCAAATAACTGAAAAGCAGTCCGGGCGTCGAACTAACCTCCCGCCTAAAAAAAAAGGTACTACGAGCCGTTATCTTTCTCTCAAATTTGCTAAAACGTCCCCCCTGAGGGGGCACGCTTTGCGTGCTCATCACCAATTTCAGCCCCCGCCTCCCGCCACGTCTGGCCCCCCTATTGAAAAATCCTGGCTACGCCACTGCTGACATAAAATATATAATCCAAGAAGAAGAAGTTGAAGATCAAGAAACATCGCGATATTCGTAGAGGCTCGCTCAATCTTGATTTGATTTAATTTTTATTGGTTTCCGCAGCCCTCAACTATAACTTAACATTAATTTGATTTAATGCTAGAGAGACACTGTGCTCCATATTTTTTTTTCCTCACATGGAAGGTGATTGACAGATCTATTATGGTAATAACATGATTCGTATCACCTGGTTGATGTTGTTATTTCGACCTGATTTGTCAACCTGAAGTTTGGCCTTTTCAACTCATGGATCCTAGTTTAACCCCTGGAATGCCAGCCTGCAGAGACACCACTGCAATGTCTGGCATGAGCGGTTTTCAAGGGGTTAAGCGCGGCGTATCCTCCTGGCTCGAACAGTAGCAGGAAGGAAACGATGCGTGATGGAGGAAAGCAAATATCACCATGGCAACGCATCTAAATATATGTCTTCATTTGTCAGACAGCATCATTTTTTGTCTATGGGATGTGCAGTCCCGATTGATTTATTTTGATTCAAGACGAAAGAGGTCATCTGCGAGCATGACTAGTTACGGTAGAGGCAGAATTACAGTACTGTGGCGGATCCAGGATTCTTTGGCAGAGGGGGGGGGGGTGGGACGGGGGAACCAGTCCGCAAATTTCCTGACAAACAAGCCAGGAAGAAAGCAAACAAACAAAAACGTATACCAAAAGGGCGGCGGGGGGGGGGGGGGGGAGGGGAGGGGTCATTAGATTTTTTCATTCCAATTCTTTTGTCTAAAATTGCTACCAGGGAAGGGCACACAATGGGTGATTTCAAGTTCGGTGTTGAAAGCTGGTGTTGGTGTTGGGGCAAAACTAGCACCAGCCACAACACCGAACCTGAAATGAAGCTGGTGCTGGGATTGACTTCACTAGGTGTTGAGCTATCAGTAATGTGATTGGTATTATTTTTATAAACCCGAAGTCGGTGTTGGGGCTAGAATCAGCAGCCCAATTCACGCTCTCCACACCAACACCGAACTTGAAATCACCCATTGGGAGCACATTTTGTTTTGTTTATGTACTGAACTTGGGTTTTAGCAGGGGCAAGTGCCCCCCCCCCCCCCAGTGGCCTCCATCTAGATTCGTAGGTGGAGGAGTAGTTTGAGGGGGACAGGTCGACAGGTATGTTACGGTAAAACGGAGAAATCTTTGCTCCCATGGACTCATGAAAGGCTGCACCGGGTAAACATGCGTGAGGTCCATGGTGTAAGGCACTTTGAAAACACAACTATCCGATATAAACATTCGAAATGTAAGACACAATTCTGATTTTTAATTTTTTTCTTCTTTAGAAATTTCAGATTTGAAACTTTTAGGATTAATTGGCAATGGAATCTATCAATGTACCCTTATCATTTTTCTCCCCCTTTAGTGACTTAAAGTTTTTAGATATCTCCGTTTCTCTTCTTCTTCTTCTTCTTCTTCTCCTGCTGCTCCTTCTTTTCCTCATGCGCCTCCTCCTTTTTCTTCTTCTTCTTCTTCTTCTTCTTCTTCTTCTTCTTCTTCTTCTTCTTCTTCTTCTTCTTCTTCTTCTTCTTCTTCTTCTTCTTCTTCTTCTTCTTCTCCTTCTTCTCCTTCTTCTTCTCCTTCTTCTCCTTCTTCTTCTTCTTCTTCTTCTTTCCTTCTTCTTCTTTTTCTCCTCCTTCTTCTTCTTCTCCTTCTTCTCCTTCTTCTTCTTCCTCATCTTCTTCTTCTTCTTCTTCCTCTTCTTCTTCTTCTTCTTCTTCTTCTGCCTCTTCTTCTTCTTCTTCTTTTCCTTCTTCTTCTTCTTCTCCTTCTTTTTCTTCTTCTTCTTCTTCTTCTCTTTCTTCTTTATCTTCTTCTCCTTCTTCTTCTTCTTCTTCTTCTTCTTCTTCTTCTTCTTCTTCTTCTCCTTCTTCTTCTTCTTCTTCACTGACTCCATATAATGGTCCTATATCAACCCCCTCTCTCTTTCTCCTCTTTCTTTCTCTCTTTCCCTCTCTCTTTCATGAATATATTAAAAATATAATCAAACCTTTTGGGGGATCAAGAAGAGTACACAAACTCCAATTACCTTTCCAATCTAATATCTGAAATAGTATATTACTAGATAATGGGATCGAAGTGCACGTTGGGGTTATCTCTCTCCGCCAAGTTTACCAGATGATGTTACCAGCTACGCACTGAATGTGCAAATAAACAAGCGAGGGTCCCTCCCGCCCCCACCCCCGCCCCTCTCCCATTCTTCTCACTTCTCTCTCTCTCTGTCTTTCTCTCTCTATCTCTATCAGCCCCATTTCTCTCGATAGCTCTTTCTTTCTATTTCTCTTCCAGCCTCTCTCCGTCTGTCCATCTGTCTCTATGTCTCTGTCTCTCTGTCTCTCACTGTTTCTCTCTCTCTCTGTCTATATATCTCTCTCTCTATGAAGGGATCATTTTGTTACTCCATCGCTTTTTGTTACCCTTTCAGTACTTCCCCCTCTTATATCTCTCTCATGGTCTCGCATTTCCTTGTTAGCCCCCCTCTCCCGCCCGCTCTCTCTCTCTCTCCCTCTGTCTCTCTTCCTCTCTGCCTCTTTTCCCATTTCCCATTCTCTCTTAAAAACAAATCCAATGATCACTGACGAAACTCCCCGGGAGAGTGAAAATAGAGTGAAAATGGAGTGAAAATCACCCTTTCTTTGTTTTAGAGAGAGAACACGTCTCTGAAATCAATCGATAATCACTCCTTAACAAGTGATCACTGACGTGATTCCCCGGGGGTAGCGAAAATAGAGTGAAAATTCACTCTTTAAAAGAAAAAAGTTTCTTCCTCCTCGCGTTCCCTCTCTCTCTCTCTCTCCCTCTCTCTTTCTTGCTCCCTCCGTTCTTTAAAAATAATTCTTTATATCTTGCGATCTCAGGATATCTGGACACTATCAAACCGTTTTCTATTGGGAAATTGATAACTCAATCGGATTAGAAAGGTACCATACTGATGATGTTTCAAGACTAAAATGGCAGCGTGGGAAGCCAGCTACGAGTGATTCGAAAAATTTGTAGGTAATTTAAAGCAGCGAATATATTTCATGTTAACTAGTAGATATACCCACATGGCTCGATGAGAAACAAATTTACAAAGATTGGTTACACATGAAGAAAACGAAAAACCCTTTATCACGCGATCGTTTTACAGGTACCCTTCTTTGAAAAGCGCATTAAAAAGGGCAGAAAATTTGCAATAATGCGCGAGGGATGGACGGGCGCACAGCAGGAACAGCTCAATACCATGCAACGCAAAGAGTTTGTCAATGCGAACGGGCGGACTTTTTCAAACATTCGTGCAATTTGGTTGATTTAGGGGTCGCGGTTTTATTTCAATCACTCCTTCTGGAAGAGTTGGTGCATTATTCACCTTGTGTTCCCTCGCAATCCTCATGGACATACATAAAGGGATAACCTTGATATCTTGAAATCATTTTAGTTGTCTGCAGCAAACTTTGAGTTGGATCAGGATTGATTTTTAATAAGAAATTTAGACAGAGATAGGTAAGTAGAAACAAATCAATTATGCAGCATTTTATCTCATTTTATGCGAATTTCATATATCAAGCTTTAGGCTAAATAAAATGGATTCCTAGCTCCTCTTAACTCTTTCCCTCTTCCTTCTTTAGTTCGGCCCGCCTCTTTTTTTATGTCACTTGATATTTTTGTTTTAATAAGAATCTGGGAACAAATTTTAAGAATATGATGCAATTGTAACATGTTTTGAAACTCTGTATTGCATGTAAAAATGAAATGAATTTTTTTTTCAAAAAATGTGTGGAAATCAACTCAATAGCATTTGCACGTGTGCATGCACAAAATATATTAAATAAAATGGAAGGCATCGTCCCTATTTTCGAAAAAAAAAATACGGACGGGAAACTTTAGGAATCAATTTTATTTTGCCTTAACGTTGTTCTATCAGCCTATTGTCCACTTTACAATCCCAACGCTGGTCAGATTATTATAGTCCCAGATATGAGACATGAATGAAACAGCAAACAGATTATAAGCTCAAAGATAAACATATATTCGTCACCTTTTGACCCCTTTTATCTCCATGTCTTTGTGACCTTTATGATCAATGCTCCTTTTCCTTTTATAGGAGTATCATTGAATAATCTATGATGGCTGTGTAAATATTTGGTTTGTCTTTCATTAACTTTTGCCAGTATTACCTCTTTTCAATATAGTGGGATACTATATGAATAAGTCACAATAATTTTATTTTCAATGTTGTTATTTTAAAACAGCGTGATTAGTGCAGCATAGTTTCCGACATAATTTGTATTTCACTCAGATTATTTGGTTCAGAGTTTGTTACAAAGTTATCATTACTTGTAAAAAAAAAAAAGGGGGGGGGGGGTGTAAATATACCATTAGTAATATAGACCCTCATTGTCGTAATCATCTTTATCTTCGTGGTTCTCTTCATCGGCAACTTTCATTATTTACTCTATTTGATAATGTATTAATATTTGTTTATTATGTTGTAATCAGTTTGTAAAATATGTTTGAAGAAGGAAAAAAAAAGGATCATAAAGATAAATGAATAAATCAAATCAAATCAAATCCTCAGTTTCATCATCATCGTTTTTCTTAATTACCATTCCCATGCGCGTCACCATCGTCATCCTCTTCGTCATCATCTTTACCATCGTTCCCATTCTCTCTTCAAGCTCATTGTCATCGTCATCATCATCATCGTCATTTCCATGGAACATTTCAATCGAACTTCAATATGACATGCAGTCTTTCAATCGAACTTCAATATGACATGCAGTATTTTATGCTTGATTGAAAGTGTGTGTGTGTATATGTGAGAATGAATGAATCGGTCTAGGTAGGTCTATGTGACTTAAAGAGAATGCATCTATTTGTACAAATTGAAAAGCGAGGCCCTCATTATGTTTACATAATTTGAGTCATCGCGGTCACAACTCTTTTCGACCATGGAAAAACTTGAATGATATACGAATTAATAACTTGTATATATTCTTAATATTTCTGGGGTTATAAAAAGTTAAGCTTTCAGGTAGTATACAATAAGACGAACTTTTGGGATTAATACAATCATATCTGTTAAAATTTGATGCAGATTATCATCCGACTTTAGAGGTGTTTGATGCATCCATACCAGTTCCCGAACTTTATCGAGATCATCTATTAATACCGACCAAAATGCAGAATTTGGAGCTCCAGCGTCTTATTCTCTTGAGTGCAGCAGTTTTTCTCCTTTTAGCAGTGGTACAGTTCGCGAGCCCCACCGAGGCTCAGTACTGCACATCACGTGGGTGTTGCCCGGGGAGAGATGATGAGTGCACAACTCGATATTATGATACGCTGTGCTACTGCGATGTCTTTTGCAATACGACAGCTATGGACTGTTGTCCCGATTTTTGGTACTACTGCATGGGGGCACCTCGACCAATGCGCCGGCCCATAGAACCACCAAAATCCGGTAAGTCGATTCTTCTGTTGTTCTTGTTTATACCTTTATGTATTTTGCCCCTATATGGCTATGAAATTCACTGTCTTCTTCACCCGTGGAGTAGAGTTGGTCCAGCTTGTTTCAGGTCGGGGGGGGGGGGGGGGTGCACCAATCTTGTTAGGTGAATGAAAAGCGAAGATCAAGACTGCCACGTAATGTAAGGGCTTGTAAGGTTAAGGTGAGGGAGGGGGGGGGGGTGCAATTATCTATTGGAGTTGCCGTTCCCTTTCTTTCTCTATTTCTTTCCCCTGTTCGCTTTTCGCATTTTGATGGGGGGGGGGGGGGGGGGCTAAGGCACGTGCCTTTACAGTTCCACCACTGTCCGTCGTTGTTTTGTTCCCTATCCACTGAACTCCTCTCCTGAACTTTTCCTTACCCCGCTCCACCACCTTTACCTGCAACCCTGCACTCTCATTCGTTTAAATTTCATTTCCGTCTTTTCTCCATTCTTCCTCATCTGCCGATCTATCTTTCTATCTCTTTGCTTTTCAGGTCGAGTGCATCGTAAAATATTTGGTCTCTGATATTGATTAATGTATTATTCAGGGCTCATAGATTTTGTGAAAATAAATAAATAAATAAATAAATAAATGAACAAAAATAGGGGTTCTGACTTCCCCACAAATCTGCATTAAATTGTCACCTTTGTTTCTCTGTCTCTCTGTGTCTCTTTCTCTTTCTTTGTCTCTGTCTCTCTTTCTCTCTCTATGCACCCCTACTATTTAATCTCTTTTCCTCTCTCTTTTCCTCGCTCTTACCTATCTTTAGTATCTATCTCTAATACTGTGGTCTATATAGTGTATAAATCACCGGACCATGGACCAAAATGTTACGCGGTTCGGTTCTCTGTCGTGGTACTAACGTCTTTTGGCACTACTTTACAGGGAAGTTTGAGTTCTGGGAAAGGAAAAAAAAATTATTTGTGAGCTTTCTCATTTTTTAAATGTTAGTTTGGAAGATTATCATATTAAAGTATTATGTCCCTGAAAAGGATTGCTCTTGATGGCTTGAAAGCCTTGTCATGGTAGCTCCGTTAAAACCAGGGTAAATTATTAGTACTCAGCGCTTCATATCCTCAGTCGGGAAACACGCTTTGTAAGTCAGTTGTTATCTATATGATTATAATTATATATCTTAATAATTAATTGTTTACAATTTACATTATTTTCTCCCCCTCATCTTCCAATATCTCTTTCTCTGTCTCTGTCTATCTGTCTCTCTCTCTGTCTCTCTCTGTGTCTCTCTGTCTGTCTGTCTCTGTCTCTCTGTCTGTCTCTCTGTCTGTCTCTTTCTGTCTGTCTCTCACTCTCCCTCTCCCCCTTTCTCTCTGTCCCTCTGTCTCTCTGTCTCTTTGTCTGTCTCTTTGTTTCTCTATTTCACTCTCTCTTTATTTTCGATGTGAAACAAACTCTATACAGACTACTGCATTTACGGTGGAGTCATCTACAATCCGGGTAGTTCTATCAAACGTAATTGCAATACATGGTAAGTAGCACAGATTCTATTCAAATGATGTATCATATTTTTGGTTGCCGAGTACAATCTTAAATAATTTGATTCTTATGATGGATTCAAGAAGCCTGGCATTTTGAAATGATAAGCAATTATGAAAGCCTTGAAACCCTGTTAAAAAAAAAGATGAATTAAGATGAATTAAGACTCAACTCTTAACCATTCAAATATTTATCCTGTATCTGAATGCCGAGTATGATCATAAACAATTTGATGGTGATATGGATTAATGAAACCTGAGAATTTGAAGTGAGACTGAATACCAAAGTCACGAACCCTGAAAAAAAGATGTTCAAGATGATTTAAGACTCAATTCTTAACCATTCAAAATCTTTATCCTCTATTTGTATGCCGAGAACAATCTTATACAATTTCATTCTTATCCCGATGCATGGAACCTGAAAATTTGAAATAAAGGTCCAATAGGAAAATCACGAACCCTGACAAAAATAAATTAAGATGATTTAAGACCCAACACTGGTCCATTCAGGCGTATCTAACACAAGCTCCTTGTATTATGAGAATCTACGCATTCTTCTCTGGATTATAAGTATTTTATTTGTGAATTTTGTATACCCTGTATAATGATATTTTGTAAATCGTGGAAAAAAATGACTGAAAGTAAACAGATGTTACTTTGATTGATCGATGTCAATAATCAACAAAAGTCGTGATAACAATGTTTGTTTCTCAAGTAGTTTGGAATGATTTATGGACAAGTCATACCAGAAGTTTTACATTATTGCAACAAAGCTTAGATTTGTAGTAACATCCTTTGATATGCTTCATTGAATGACAGGCAGAGGCATTCAATTGGCAATTGTTATATCTAATCAAACCCTTTGATTGACATAATTACATTTCTTCTTTATTTATGTATTTCATTTAGTGTGTGTACCCTTTCGTCTAGCGGCAACGCCGAGTTTGTCTGTGAAAACAACGCCTGTCTTGTCGACCCTACGACGATCAATGACATTAATTCAGACTATTATCTAGGGTATGTTATGTCTGCTCGTACATTTAAATGTGGGTTCAGATATTAAGGGGAGCCATCTTCATGGGGGAGGGGGGGGGGGGCAAAGGTCTTACTTGGTGGATTTAAAGATTAACGCGACCGTTAATTGATGGGGGATCGTAGGGTCTTTTCTCTCTCCTTTTTTACTTTTTTTAAAGGCTAAATAATGGGGACACGTGCCCCCGTAGCCCTCCCTGTCTTATTAGCGAGCTTTCGAAATAGGACGGTAGCTCGAAGCACAACGCAAGTCCGCTCGAACGCTCCTTCTGCGCATGCGGGAACGCCACCGCACTCCGTCCTCCCGGTCCGTGAACAGGACGGAGCGGTGTATACTACTCGCGCACGCAAAGTGCACTACACTACATGTGACAGCTAAATTTTTACTACATGCACATAGAGTATAGACATTGAAACTTGTAGTTCTACAGAAATATAGAAAAGGATAAAACAAGGAAATACCTAAGGAAAGAGAAGAGGATTGATTAAAGTAAAAACAAAGAAATATATAAGGAAAGAGAAGAGGATAGATTAGAGGAAAAACAAAGAAATACATAAGGAAAGAGAAGAGGATAGATTAGAGGAAAACAAAGAAATACATAAGGAAAGAGAAGAGGATAGATTAGAGGAAAAACAAAGAAATACATAAGGAAAGAGAAAAGGACAGATTAGAAGAAAAACAAAGAAATATATAACGAAAAATAAGAGGATAGATTAAAGGAAACACAAAGAAATACATTTTTCAGTTTCACTTTCAGTTTTCAGTTTATCGTTTCATATTTCACATTTACAATGTGTTTTTACAGTATAAATGGGTACAAACAATATAATTGGCACAAACAAGATAAATGGTACAAACAAACAAGAGATATATTGTCAGAGAAAATAAAAGAAGGTGAGTACCTCATATCTAAGCGTTTGCATGCAATATTAACTGAACAGACTGGGCTAGAATAAAAGTGAAATACTGAGGAGCCTAAGGAGAAAGCTACGCTTGTGAGTTATCATGGTTAGCTCCAAAGAAGAATAAGATTTGTAATAGTCTTTGAAAATAGTAGGAACGAGCAATGCATGATACAGCATAGTATATAAATAACATTATTGTGTCGCAGTAATCAAAATCGCATTCAAAGAAATAGTATTGGATGGCTTTGTCACTTTCATTACAGCAATAATATAAGTATTCACACTTTTAGGGTAAGTAAACAGTAACGAGAGAGAAGAGGATATATTAGAGGGAAAAAAAAAGAAATACATATTGAAACAGAAGAGGATAGACTTGTGGAAAACAAAGAAATAAATAAAGAAAAATACGCGAGCGCGGGCTGGGTATTTATATTTGGCGCGCCATCTCTCCGTGTCCGTTTCCTCAGGCGTCTCCGTTCTATATAGCGCCGTGTAGCGAAACGTTTTTACTGGGACAGGACGGGAAATTGTGCGCGACGTCCAACACGAACTGGAGGAAGTTTATCATTTTAACCCGTTGACTGCTGAATTTTCTAATTCCTATAGAGTTTATACAGGGACCGTACCGTTCCCGTAGGCAGTGGGTTAATGTATAATGCCCCGTTCAGACTGACGATCCATTCGACTTGAGTCAACAGGGATAAACTCGTATTTTACCATGTGATCTGTCGCGGAACTACTAGTACTGCAAAACACAGCCCAGTGTGAATGCCACCAGGCACTCCATCGAAACACTTGCACAATCTTTGCAGTTTCTTTAAATATCGGAAGTGCTCAGGAATGAGAGTCCATTTTTGAGATAGAGTGAAAGTGGGGGCACCATAATGATTTAATGATTTAAAACATAGTCCTCGAATCCCTCCCCCTTCCCGATCCGTGATACTTGAAGTGAGAAATTATGCCTATGATAATATTTTGTTCTTACGGAAAGTTAGATGACAACTGTCATTACAGGAAATTACTACAAAAATCATGCGCATGTTAATTCTTCGTTTTATGTCTTGTACATAATAACAACAATAATGATCCTTAGAATAAGAATACCCAAAGTATTTCTATTTAGAAAGTGTTTTTCTTGAGGATACAAAAATACTGACTTATTAAATTTTATGAGAATAACTTTTGTCCGTCATTGACAGAAATTCCCTATTTTTTTCTTCAGATGGAGAGCAAGGAACTATTCTTTTCTTTGGGGTCTGACCCAAGAGGAAGGGGTCCTTTATCGTCTCGGAACATTCCCACCCGGCCGAGCGGTGTCGGAAATGGCCGAAGTCAACATCGACACCGATGACGCGCTCCCGGAATCGTTCGACGCCCGAGAGAAGTGGCCGGGGCTCATCGGGGAAGTCGTGGACCAGGGAGACTGTGGAAGCTCATGGGCGATATCGACAGCTAGTAAGTCATCGATGCCCCGTTTCGCAAACACGGCGGAAGCAAAGAAGAAGGAGTGTTTAACCCATACGTTTAACCAGTTGTGACGGTCCTCGCACTCACGTTACCGTCGTGATTTTTAAGGCGACGCACAGTCCATATCCAAGTCGATCTATCGTCTACATTTTGTCAGGATCTCAACGATCTAATACTATTAAAATCCATTTTGACAGCTATAACCAGTTAAGTTTAGCATTCACACACATCTAGATTCTAGTACATGTACTTTGTATACAATCTACGCAGCCGTCGTCTTTACAGACCCGACGTTAGATCACCCAAGAACCGTCGTGTTTTACGAAGGCGACGGAGAGAATTTTGGGGATGAGCATGAGCAGATCGATTTTCATCTCAAGTTACCGTCCTCTTTGCCTTCCGTCTTGTTTGCGAAAGCGCACTATTGATTAACGTAGGACTGCGCCAGTGACTTGTCCGGTCTTTTGCGCGTCATGCCTGAAAGAGTGATATCGCTTAAAAAGTGACATAATGAAGAGTATTAATAACTGGTTTATGGGTTAACGTTGCCTTCTCAGGTTCAATTAGCGCAATTGATGACATCGAAATGACGCCTCGCATGAGCCGGTCTTTAATGCCCTTTGCACGCTATGACGTAGTACTGCGTCAGCGATTTTTTTTTTTTTTTTTGGAGGTCTTTGACGCACCATGTGAGAGGGACATCGTACGAAAAAGTGAATGCAAAATGAACAATCAAACATTGCGTTAAATTACAAATTATTAGCGCAGGTAATAGCGCAATCACAATGACGCTTCGGGTGCAAATGACATGACGAAATTCCCATGACATGTATGACGTGTTAAAATCACTTCCCCTGCATCCACATCTTCTAAGTTTTCATTAACACCTGCAGCGAGCTGTTGTTGTGTTAGTAGATTACCAGGTACGGGGTTCGAGACCCTGTTGTATGTACTTCTCTCGGCCTGTATGTGCTCCTCCCCCCCCCCCCCCATCTCTCTCTCTGTTTATCTGTCTCTCTTCAACATCCATCTCTAGCTATATTAATGTATATGACATTTTCTTCCTTTTTCGCTCTCCCTAGGCCCTCTCGACTCCTTTCTCCCCAATCTGCACAAGCGTATTTAAAGAGAGAGAGAGAGAGAGAGAGAGAGAGATAGGGAGAGAGAGAGGGGGGGGGGGCAACTTTCAACCAAGAAAAAAAAAGTAATGAGTGACTTTTCAGTTAAGTGAAGAAATTGTTACAAGGTAATTAATTTTTTGATTTCTGTAAAAACCCTGACCTCGTAAAACGTTACGGTGATTTTAAACATAGCTAAATAACTTAATAAAATGAAGAGATTGATAAATGGGGTTTCCTCATCATCTTTAAGGTATACCCCAAAATTACAAATTAAATCCGATCTGAAATTTGCTCAAATTTATAATTCAGTAGATCATGCATTATGAATAATGCACTTGTCCAAAAACAGCAATTCAAAAGGAAATATGGCCACAGTTTTTACCCGCTCGCTTTGATCGCTCGCAAATAACTATCTTTTTTTTTTAAAATACTGCTGCAACACTACAATATTAAACAAGATTATATAAAATTGAAATCGAATTTTAATTAACTAATTAAAAAGAGATGTAAGAAAGAATGTCTGATGCCCCCCCAAAAAGGGCATTTTTTTTTGGGGGGGGAGGGTCAAAATACATGCGTCACTTTGGTCAGATACGCCATTGCCTATCTGGCTTTGTCTCTATACCCCTCTGCCCCCCCCCCCCCTCTCTCTCTACCTATATCTCTTTTTTCCTCTCTCTCACACACACCCATCACTTTCCGAATGTATAATGAATGATGATGTTTCTGTACATTTTCCGACTTTGATCGAAGAACATAATTATGTTCGACACTTTCGACTTATACTTCATTTTGAAAATACAGAACTTGAAATCTATTCACGATTTTAGATTAGGCTAGTACCTGTTATGGTACTTTGGGAAAATAGGAAATAAATTCTCTTATTACTTTCCCATCTACCCTTTCCCTTATTTGAAATCACAACAAAGTTAAAAGGTTGTACAGTCTGAATATGGTCTTTCTTTCTTTCTTTCTTTCTCTCTTTCTCTATTTTTTTTTCTCTCTCTCTCTTTGCCCTCCGAACTGACGTGTATTCCTTGCGTGGTAATGTCGTTGGCGTACTTTTTTGAAAACTTAAAGTTACTTAAGTAACAACCTATTTTTAAAATAATAATATTTAAGATTTGTAAGGCACCAAATCCACTTGAACTCAAATGCTCAAGGCACACTAAGTGCAAAAGATACGCCCCCTCCCCCCAAAAAAAAAGACAACATAAATGGAAAAACATAAAATGAATAGAAACAATGTTATCTTTCGCTCTTAAGAAAGGAAGAAAAAAAGAAATTATATTGCTAATTCAAAATCCGTCATAAATGTATGCAAACTAGTTACCCGGCCCCTACGATAACTATCTGCCATGTAAAGTATCTATCTTCTTGGACAACTACCCACTATCACTACTACCCCTGGACAACTATCCCTATAGGACAACTACTTCTGGATAACTACCCTTCAGGACAACTATAACCTGAAAAATATCCCTTGTACAAGCGAATTACTTTCTTCTAGATAGGTAGTAGTTCCTTTTTAAGAGAATATGTTTGTTTGGATTTTTTAAATTGACATTTGAGGAAAATTTTCAGGATTAAAGTTATATATATATATATATATATATATATATATATATATTTGCCGTTTGCTCAGACCACGTTGAGAAGAAATATTGTTGGAAAAATTGGGTCTGCATAATCGATAATCTGAATTATGTAGCACCGCTCATGTAACCAGTGGCGTAGCTACGGGCGCGGGGGGGGGGGGGGGGTTGAATGGCAGGAATAGTGGAGAGGTGGAATGAAGTGGAAAAATAGAGGAAGATTAAGGAGAGATAGCGGAAACCAAGAACTTGAAAAGAAAACAATTGGATCACTCGCTATGTTAATTCAACTTTTGTCTACCACGTGATACCGATTCTCCCACCCCCACGATGCCAGTGTCCCCCTCTCTTTGACAAGGTTAAAGCTATGCGCCACTGTATGCGACACACCCTCGTTCCTTTTCAGGTTCAAGCTGACAAAATATTTCAATTTGTCCCCAGTACGTTCTGATGACAAATTGATGATTATAAGGGCATTGTTCATGTATATCAAAAGCAACACTTTAAGGACTGGCCAGATTTTTTTAACGTGTCACAATAGCCTAGCTCTGATCCCCGCCTTTTCTCATTTTCTAGCTTTTATTTATATTCAGTTGTTGCTTCGTTTCAAATCAGTGGCGCTGTACTTTTCAGAAGATAGGTTTGCCATCGATAACAACAACACATGAAATAAAAGTGATTGAAACCCGGCTGCACCTATTCCATTTTCACTCATTTTAATCGGATTTGTCATATAACACTGATCCAGGCTACATTCGTACATTGCTAGTTTAATATGATGGATTACTAGTATCTAGGCATTTGAAATTAATAATCGAAAGAAAAATTAAAGTTGTACATACACTAGAATTAATCGGAATTTTTCGAGAGCCTTACCACTTTTCGTACCATGAATATTCACATTAGAATGGCAATGACCTGATTAATTAAATCGCGCTGTTGATGCCCTGGGTTTCCCTGAAATTAATACATAAAAGGTTTTGCATAATAGTGCACGTTTTAATACATGCTTGTAACATGAATATTGGATTGAGTTTACAGCAAAAGAGAGCTTTTAACGACACACCTGTATTAAATCAATGTCAAATCTGACACTTAACATGCTTAAAGTTCATTATGTTGTTTTCATAACTTGGTGGGTTAGTTCGCCAAGCCAGTCATGTTTTTTTTTTTTTTCTGTAAAGTTTAGGTTAGGCTCTTAACGTAGACAAAACACTGCACCTTACTTCTTGTCTTACCGGATTTCTTTATATTTATTTTTGTAAGTCCTGTTATTGTGATATTTTGAGTCATCTCTCTCTCTCTCTCTCTCTCTCCCTCTCTCTCCCCCTCTCTCTCTCTTTCTCTCTATCTTTCTCTACCCCTCTTGCTATTTCTCTTTCTATCTCTCTTTAAATATCTATGTATCTATGTATCTCTTTATCTCTCTCTCTCTACGTACATGTATATATATATATATATATATATATATATAATTATATATCTGACTCTACCCTCACACCCTCTATATATTTCTCTCTAGCTTTCCTTCAGTTTCTTTCGTTCTCTCCCTCTCTGAATCCCAACCTTCTATCTCTACCTCTCTCTTTCTCCCCTTCTTATCCCTCCTCTCTCTCTCTCTCTGTCTCTCTGTCTCTCTCCCTCTCTCTCTCTCCCTCCCCCCGTCTTTCCCTCTTCCTCTCAGTCTTTCCCACTCCCTTTTCTCATCCTCACCTTAACACATTTTGCACTATTTGCTGTGGGTTTTCTCCTTCAACCCCGAAATGTTCACGCGTGTTGAAAAGGAAAATTATAAATAAAATCTGAAATTAGATACCAGTGAGCTGTCGTCTTCCCAGATTGTCAATGAAAAGTAGAACGAAATGATTCTGATCGACAGGTCCCAAAATATTTTGCCCAAACTGTCTGAGTTCCAGTTTTGGAAATTATGTTCTTGCAAGCCTGGTTCTCTTGATTCAAGTTTCATTCTTGAAATTCAGAAGCTGAGTACTAAATTTAGACGTAGCTTTCTTCCCGCTAGTACTCGCTCTTCTAGTATGACGGGGGTTTGTATAAGTTCTACGGCCGTTATTTTCTTTCCTTCATCCGAGAGTTCTACCGCCATCAGAACTATATTCCCTTCACCACATACTTTCATATCGATCTCAGTTATCTGCAACAAAAAAAAAACACATTGAAACTTGCATCTCTGAAATAAAATTGTGGTTGAACAATAATAATTTGAATCTGAACGACGCAAAGACAGAACTAATCACTTTTACATCTAAAAGCAATCAATCAAAAGTTTATGTTGATCAAATACAAGTCGCTGATTCAGTTATTTCCTCTTCTTTATCTGTGCGAAATTTGGGTGTCATCTTCGATAGCATGATGAAAATGGATATTCAAGTGAAAAGAATTTGTCAGAGTGTGTATTCCCAGATAAGAAATGTCTGGAGTATCAGGAAGGTTCTTTCCGATAAGGCAGCTGCTGTAATTGTACATGCATTAATAACATCACGTTTAGATGGTGGAAATTCTCTGCTCTTTGGTATAACTCAACATCACTTAAAGAAATTACAATATGCTCAGAATTCTGCTGCACGTATTCTATAAAGAGGGAGAAAGTTTGACCACATAACCCCTACACTTATTGCACTGCACTGGCTTCCTGTAAAACAGAGAATTGAATACAAAATTATTTTGTTAACATGGAAGGCAATGCACGGATCTGCCCCTGTGTACATTTCAGACTTGCTGACCCCTTATAATCCTCGAACTAATTTGAGATCTGCAGGTAAATATCTGCTTGAGAGTCCTCGAACACGCTCTCTTCTAGGTGATCGATCATTTACTGCTTGTGCATCGAGGTTGTGGAACGGTCTTCCTCAAATTCTTCGCTCCTGTGACCAGCTATCCACTTTCAGAACTCAACTCAAGACATACCTGTTTCAGATTGCTTACAACGTCATATATTCTCGTCTTTCCCAGTTAGAATCATGAACAGACATTTGGTAGTTTTTCAGTCTCAACAGCGCCTTTGATTAGGCAACTAGATATTGGCGCTTTATAAATACCCTGATTGGATTGGATTGGACCTCACTATTCCCTTTGCAATCTTGCTGAGAAAAGAAATATGCTGCCAGTGTTCTATGTAAACAATATGAAACTCTGGCTATTGTCATTATTTTTATCATTTTAAAAATTATATCATTTATTATTTTTTACATTTTTTTCCTAGGGGGGGGGGGGGGATGGTGATGGGGTTATATTTGTTTGTTTGTTCGTTCTGAATCTTCCTGTCAATCGATCGCCAAGGTAAAAATTACTCATCTCTTTGTAATACGGAGATGTGCCTTACGCCTAATCAGCATGATCAGGGTCCCGTTTCATAAAACTTGTTATTAATAACAACTGCCTCATTCCTGTGACAAATTCGCTCTCAGCCAATCAGATTCAAGGATTTCGGTAGTTTATAGGAATTATTGTAACTTGTTATTGATAACAAGTTTTATGAAACGGGGCCCTGACGTTGTTTTAGGATCAATCACAACTCTCCAAATCTCTTTGAAATGAAGTTTCACGGCAGATTTAAGATATAATAACTTTTGAAGGTTCGCCGTTACGATGGTTGGATAAACAAAGTTTCGTGACAATAACTTATTGAAAATTCATTTTATTCTACAGTACCGATGCACAATAACTTTTTGTGTAGCATTGCAGAGCTGCCTCCTCAAGCATTATATTATGGGAAAAAAAAGATTTACAAGTGTATTTTCAAATATGATTTTATTTAGTCATTGATCTAATGATTAAGCATAATATTGAATAACCTTAATAATGTTATTCTATTTTCTTCATTGTCATATTCAAGGCCATAATCATACCTGTATTGTGTCACTGTGTTTGATTTCCTCCCTTTTATACTTCTCATTATTGTATCTCTTTTTGATACTTTTGATATAAAATTATCTCATTTTTTCACCTCATTCCCCCTTTTCAATTGTTTGTTTTTGTGCTTCATTTTTCTCCATCTCTTCTTCACATTGTCCCTCTCTTATCTTACCGTCATGATCATTCCCTTCTGGCCTCCCCTCTCTGTCTGTCTGTCTGTCTGCCTCTCTCTCTCTCTCTCTTTTACCGCTCACCGTTCCTCTCTTTCTCTCTTTCTCTCTCTCCCTCTGTCTTTTCCTGTCCCCCCCTCCCCATCTCTATTGCTCTCACTTACCCTACCCCTCTCCCTCCCTTCTCTCTCCCCTCCCCATCTCTCTCTCTCTATGTCTTTCTCTCCCCTCTCTCCCCATTACCTATTTCCTATCCTTCTCTCTTACTCTCTCTTTTCTTCCTCTATTTCTCCCTTTGTCTTTTCCTACCCCTCACTCTCTCTATCCCTCTCCATCCCCCTCCTCTCTAACCTTCTCTCTCTATCTCCCCTCTCTCTGTCTCCTTCCCTCTCCCCTCCCCCCTCTCCCCCCCCCCCCCTCTCCCATACATTCATCCAGGTGTTGCATCTGATCGGCTTGCCATCCAGTCTATGGGTTCCCTCAACCCCCGCCTTTCTGAGCAGCATCTGTTGTCGTGCAACATCCGTGGCCAGCGAGGATGCAGCGGGGGTTACCTGGACAGGGCGTGGTACTTCATGCGTAGAGCAGGGTAAAACCCTTGAATAACTGAATATTCATGGTTTCTCACGACGAGGAATTCGACACCATTTGGGTGTAT
>CM046841.1:16794435-16875482 GCA_025618425.1 Heliocidaris tuberculata
TCGTGCTCGGTGTATGGATGCAGGTCGGTAATAACCATATGTCAGGATGATCACGAAGACGATTATGACCACGACATTAGCATCTCGATGCCGACTACGAAATGGACTATGCTATGAATGCACCAGCATATTTGAATGAGGGCAAGATAGGCTACCCCCCCCCCTAAAAAAGAAAAAAAGAAAAAAACTTGTTCTGAACCACGAAAAATGCAACCGAATTATATGATAGCTTGGAAATTACTTTTAAGTCAGTTATCAATAACTATGTGAGTGCTCTTTAAAACGAACGAAATATAGACATATTCTGAGAATATTCTCCTAGGTCGTAGCGATATCTCGCATTTAAGCGTACGTCAAGATGCCAAACTTACGTTTTGCCCATCCGAAGGCATTTGCAAAAGTACTTGTAAACGAGGAAGAAAAGCAGAGAGGATTCTTCAGAGATTAATGCATTACCCTTTAACTCTGACTCTGTTTTGAACCCGAGCCTCCCCGATTCAAAGGCCACTGATGTAGCCAATGGACCGTTGCTACTATGACCAGGGACGTCACTAGAGGGGGCGTCCTTTCCTTTGTATTGCGTAATTTTATATCATACATTAGAATGAAATATCATTATTCTTTTGCAGATGACAATGAATGTTCCACTTTGTTTTCAATTCAAATGGGGAGAGAGTTGGCGAAACAAATTCTCAACTGAGTAGACAATTTTTTATCAAGTCGAACAACAGCATCATATTTGATAATCTTGTTTTAAATAAATTTCTTATGAATTTATGTATGACAATCATAATCTGCGAAAATGTTTTATAAAATGTGTTAATATACATACATTGCTTATCATGTTTTGATATATACATGTATAACGATAACATGTAAAAAAAATATGTAGGTGTATTATATTCTTGTATATGCTGCATTTATTCACATTGCGTGACATAAGAACATGTATTCATTATGAAAATGGGGCTCTGATTTTTAGTGTTGCATTTATGCTGCTGTCATCTGTGTAGTGCTGTGCGTTTGACATCGATTATTTTTAACGTGTCGTTGATACAAATGTCATGAAAGTTTATAAAATATATGCAAAGACCTGTATATGTTTTATATGCTTTCTATGCCTTATATGTTTAATATCAAAAGCATTAATATTTTCTAGTTTATCGTTGCTGTCGAAGATTTTGAATAAATGTGCACACATAATATGTTAAAAAGCTAGTTTGGATTGTAGTGATGCCGTTAAACAACATCTCGCAGATTCAAACAAAAGTTGAGTTGACCGGACCAATAATACGGTATATGATATTTTTAGAACGATATTTTGTGTATGTGTTTGTATGTGTGTGTTCGTATATCCCGATGAAGCCCTATGAGCGAAATTTGATTTTTTTTTTCTACTCTCTCACGATTTTATTTATTCATTTCGAGTTTATCATCTATTTTCTAATATTCTGAAGAAGATCACCGACTTTACTATAATTGTTATATATATATATATATATATATATATATATATATATATATACAAATATATAACGTGCGTTAAGGCAAATGTGAACAGTAGGCTGAGAACAAAAGGATTCGCCGTAACGTCGCATAAAGAATAATATATATATATATATATATATATATATATATATATATATATATATGCTTAGCGACAATCATTAAACTAAGTATATCTTCAGAGATATGCCTTTAATGGCATACAGGAAGGATGCTAGTCTAAAAAGAATTCTTGTGAAATCTACTCTACAGCCTGTTCAGGAACAAAGTGATACGGATACGTTTTGTACACAGATTTTCAGATTTTCCCCATTATCTTTCAAGGTGCAGTTAATCTCCTTCTGAGCTCAACATATATAATGGGAAAATGTATTTTACACCACATATGTCGAGTTCAGGAGGAGACAAGAAGCACCCTGAGAGATAATGGGGGAAATCTGAAAATCTGTGTACAAAACAAATGGAGAGTTGTTCACAAAATCAGCCATTTTGAAGCAATTTTGCCAATTTGAGGATCCCCATAGAAAGTAAAACAAGACTTTTCAAACTTCCATAACTCTCTCATTTTTTAACCAATTTTAATGAAACTTTTTGTAAAGTGCTTCTCTGAATTCTCACTTTCCAATAACATTGATTCTCTCCTTGGGTTTTGGTTTCCTTTAATGACAATTTCCGGAACTTTTCGTGTCTAATCAAAAAAGTGTGTGGGGGGGGGGGGGGGGCTGCAGCCCCCATACCCCCCCCCCCCCCCGGTTCCGAGGCCCATGCAGTTCCCTGTCGTCGACTATGATACAAGATCTGTTCTCATGTAACGGGTGCTAGAACCATCACACATCACCTAAGGGATCATGGAATGTGACTGTCAGATATTAGTCCTGTAAATACCATTCTGACGATAAGTTAGATCCTGTATTGAAATGAACATGTATCAAAGGCACAACAAAATAAACAGGCGACTTCACCAATACATATATAGTAAAAATAAATTTAATTCAGAGCCATCTGCTCAATAATGTATGAACGCCAAATAATTGACAAAGTAAAATAATTTGTAGTCAACAGGAAATAGAGTATACAAGGTGATTAAATAATTCACAAGTTCCAATATTATCAATGTATAATCAAATGTAATCACATTGTGCCAAGTTTCAATATTATCATAAAGAAAAAACAATATATTGCCAGCAATGACTATTTCATCCTTCGGAGTATTATTATTTAATTATGAAAGAATGAAACTACCTACACTGGACCAGTAATTGGTGTGTACACACACTAAAAAGAAACACCCGCTCTAGAGTCCATGTGAAGGGTTCAAGAGGACAACCTCCTCTTTGAGTCCACTGAAGAGATGCATGAAGTGACCAATGTATGAAGTAACCCGATGTGTGAAGTAACGTGCGAAGTCTGACCGGTGTGTCCCTGACCCGCAACTTTATGAACTTGAGTTGAAGACTTGAGTTGAAGACTACCAGTTAGCTACGATGTCTGGGTATATAGACCTTGAGCACCAACCCATCGATGAATTAGGACTACGAGCCAACATAAGTATCTACGAGTGACTACGAGCCCAGCTCGTCCCTAAAAAAGTAAATCGAAACAAACTAGCCAACCATCTACCAAATAGTCAAAGTCTAGCTGTAACAATATTATCCTAACAATTTACAACATTGGTTCAAATCTCTCTAAAGCTTGGCTTCCTTGAAATAAACAATTGAAATAGGCAAGATTTATAAGCGACTATGTACGGTATCTTTCCTATGTAAATTCTAAAATGAAATAGCTGTCTTTAGATACATCACTTCTATATAGTACAATTTCTACTCAGGATATCTAAAGCAGAATAAACTTGTCAAGTTTACCTCTTCTTCATTCAATACGATAAAATAATCATTTGACCTCAGGTACATGTGTAGCACATAGAAAAAGACTTTCCGTTCATGCAGTGTACAAAATATAATCATGCTTTCAGATAATAAGAAATATGAAATTAACTGCATTTAATCACTAGTTTTCTTATGTGCAAAGTGGATTTAGTATATTGAAAAGAAATGTCCCTAGTCATAAATCAAGGATACCGTTTCTTTCCGGTTAAAGTTCACATAAATGAAATGAATGAAATAAGACAACATTTAACATACGCTTTTTTGGATTTCCTTCACTTTTCCCAAAGTTAGAACTTAACATTAAAATTGAGACTTTGCGAATTTCTGCAAGTCTCTACATATATTTTTAATACATTAAATTACAAAATAAGATAACTACTTAGAACAAAAATACTACTATAACTTACAGTTCAGATGAAAACCATAATGCAAGGTGAGGTGAGGGCTGAGGAGGCTTTCTACCACGGCCTGTACTGCCTGGAACCTGCCGGTAAGGAAAAACTCTGCTATGCCAGCAGCATGCATAGCCTGCAACAATCACCTTCTTGGCGGCCTACACTCCCTCATCACTCAGTCAACATCAGACAAGGTCTGACTCTCTTGAGATCTCCAAAGCAATCTGACCAAAACTCTAAAAACTCTAACCCACAATGATTCTCTCAATACTCAACTCCTGCTCCACCCAACATTCTTCTTACTCCCCTAATACTGAACCCTCTATACAAAATTGCCCCATCAAAATTCCTTCTACTCCCCTCATACACACACACACACACACACACAAAAGAACTTGCCCAATTGCCCCACCAAAGTTTGCTGACCTAAGACTAATAGTGCCTACATTGCTTGGTTACAAATCCTATTCAATTTAACCGGCCTACTACATTCTATGTCTATTGAACTAAGCATGGTCATGAGGGTTTAGGATGAAAGGGAATGCAGTCGCATTGTGACAGTGACCAAAATGTTCCCCTGCACTTCTACGAACATTATCTATTGCATAAGTTTGCATTTCTTGCAGAAAGGTGTACGTAGGCATGGTAGGGGAAACAAAACGGAGACTGGGCATATCGAATGACAGGGCATCTTCGTTCGATTCGCCTCAGCACTAGTGGTCTCCCTGTTGCCCAGCACTTTAATCTTGCTAACCACACGATCAACGATCTGAAAGTTTGTGTTATTAAGCAGTGCTGGGTAACCATGGTAACATATGAGGAAAGGACGATCCAAGAGGAAAGGATCATCTTTCAGTTTGGTACGCTCCAGCCTCTTGGTATCAATACCAGTTTCCATTCCTTTCCTTCTTCGTAACCGTTTCCTGCTTCTTTCTTTTTCCTACTTCCTTGTACTTTGCTTTTGTTCTCTTCCCTTGTTTCTTTCTTTCTCTATCTCTCTCTCTCTTTCTTCTTTCATTTCTTTCCTTCTTTCCCCTCTTCTTTCTTTTCCCCCTTCTGTTTTCTATCCCTCTATTCTCTTTTCTTCCCACTCCCCCCCCCCCCCCCCTCTCTCTCTCTTTTCTTTACCTCTATTCTTCTTCCTTTTCCTTCTTTTCCTGGGCCCTGTTTCATAAAACTTGTCATCAATGACAAGTTGCAATAACTGTTATAAGCTACTGAAATCCTTGCATTTGATTGGCTGAGAGCAAATAACACGATAAAAACTACTTTCGAAAAATTGAACTCAAGGGCAATTTCAAAGGCCTATTCTACTGCCCATAGAAATCTTGTTCGGATTACGTACTACGCCACTGTAATGTTCGCACATTTCTAAAGGTGATAGACAGGCTATTGAAATTGTCTTGAGTTTATTTTTCGAAAGTAGTTTTTATCGTGTTAAATTTGTCGGTAAAAATCACCGACAAGACATTTAATGAAACGCCCCCCCCCCCCTCGAGTATAGTACAATTCCGGACTCATGGCAGGTTAAAGGATCACAACACAGTACAATATACAATGATTCACAAACAACATAAAATAATTAATAATTGATGTTATATATTACGGATTTATATGACAGAATATCATTTAAAAATATATGATCGTATAGGGTATATAACGTCCACATTCACATGTTTAATAATTAGAACAGTCGGACGCGGCTAAAACGGTAATTAAAGCAAATTTAATTTAATGTAATTATATATATATATATATATATATATATATGTTTGATATCTGGGAAATTGCGAGGGAACGATGGCCCCTTCCTTGTGTCAACACGGTCCTCACTATGATGTACTAGGTAAATGATGTCAAGCACTAGAAAATATAATTCAGTGAATGTGATTTTAAACAAACTCAAGTTCCCTTCGGGTGGACCGGATAACATTTCGCTTGTTAGAACAACCCATCTACCGGATGATACACAATTCAGAACAATTGCTTTAAACCAAATTCCATTACCACAAGTACAGCTTGTATGTAAACACAGCGTACATAAATATACAATGTGAAAAATATATATATATATATATATTTACAAGGATGCAAACCTCTCATGAAAGTGTCCCCTGTTGCTAAAACATCAAAAAGTATACTACATAAGACCTTCACACTGACACCTTGCAGATGATTTTGTTAAGATAATTTCATTTAACGTGGTGTATATAGAAAAGATCAAGGTTGGCCATGTTTTTTAGTGATCTGTATTCGGCCTGCAACTGAATTTATCTTTAATTTTGTTTGTTTGTTTGTTTGTTGCTTGTTTGTTTTGTTTTGTTTTGTTTTGTTTTGTTTTTGTTTTGTTTTTTTGTTTTTGTTTTTGTTTTTGTCTTTTTTTTTTGGGGGGGGGGGGGTTATGTCTCACTATTTGAGGAATTGCCAAATAAAAAAATAAGCAAAGAACACGATGATTACATAAATACTGCATATGTAAATTATTAGGTGACGGTTACAATATTTCCTCTTTTTTTTCTTTTTGAAATTGCTGAAAACCTACCGTGTTGTCAACAAAGGGAAAGACTCGGAGAGTTTGGAGAAAAATATTCTTACATTTAAGAATAATTCCACTTATTAATTAGCTAACTTATCGTCTGTCTTATCTATTCGAGAAATTAAGTTGGGAGTAAATGTCGGACCCCCCCCCCCCTCCCGCTCCGCCCCTTCCTCCCACTCCCACCTGAATGCAGCTTGATACGCTTCAAGTTCTAGCGTCTCGTATAGAAGAATGAATGTCCACAGAGGTCGAGTATTTCAAAGATTGTCAGGAGACTAGCTCCGAGCCACAGACCCATAGCGCCCCCTATGTCACCTGGAAGGAGAAGGAGGAGGTACAAATGTATTGAAATTAATTGTTAGGCCTGTCGCACACGCGGCGTCACTTCGACTGCGTTGTTCCCTACGCTAATCAAGATTATGAAGAAAAAACTGCAGTGCATGCGTCAAAAACCTCATGTTTCTTTACTGGTCATTTAGTAATCAATTTGTGTACGATATCACTCCTAAGACCGGCTCTATTTCGAATGCGTCAGTATATGCGCTAATCGAGCCTTTGAAGGCAGTTAATCTACACACCTGTTATTAAAAGTATTATTTGCACGGTTCATTTTGCAATCACTTTTCAAATGGTATCACTCTTTGATGACGCACAAAAGATCGTACAAGCCACTGACGCGGTCCTTACGTCAGCAAATGACGCCTCATGCAAGCGGGGCTTTAAAGCTCGGCTCATACGAGGCGTAATTTCGATTGGGCCAGCACTTGCGCTAATTTAGCCTGTGGATGCAATAAACCTTTACGCTAGTTATCAAGAGTATTGTTTACACTGTTCATTTTTTAAGTCACTTTGTAAACGATATAACTCTGTCATGAGGTGCAAAACCGTACAAGTCACTGACGCGGTCTTCCACAAGCGTCGATCAAGCCAACTATTGTTCATTTAAATAGGATTCATGCCGCTGTGAGCAGGGAACAAAAGATCCGTACTAGAGAGACGTCCGCGCCTGCAGCTGTCACGCAAACGTTCAGCGTGCGCTCATATGCAGTAATTTGTCTGTGTGCGTTTTTTGCATCGGAGCAAAGAAATTCGAACTTGTTCGAACTGTTTTTACTGCTCATTTAGCACTAAAGCGCGGCTCACACGAGGCGTCATTTGCTGATGATAAGACCAGGGGGGCGTTTCATGAAAGGACTTGTCAGATATTTTATCCGACAAATTTGCTCTCAGCCAATCAGATGCAAGGATTTCAGTAGCTTATAACAGCTGTCGGATAAAATATTCGACAACTTTCCTTTCATGAAACGCTCCCCGTGTCAGCGACTGGTATGGTCTTTTGCGCATCATTGAAGTGTGATATCGTCATGAAAGAGTGATACGTACACAGCAAAAACCAGGGTGTTAAATCAACACCCTCTCGGTATCAATATTGGGCTTCACCAGATAAGTGTTAAAACAACAACAGTTTGATGTTAGGTTACACCAGATAAGTGTTATAACGACACCAGTTAGTGTTAAAGGTAATCCCTCCCGGGAACTCAAGAGGTCGTTGTTGGACATACGTACGCGCTGCGGACGGCGCCAGCTGCCCATTGACACCAACATTATACGACGCTTACGCAGATGCCATGTTCTGAATGCCCGAACTCGCCGATTCTCAGTTCGCGTATGCTTCGGCTGCTGTTCGAAGTTCCTGGCAGGTTGGCCCCGCCTCCTTCTGTGTGTGAAGTGACGTCAGCAGACGTTTGGAATTAATTGGGCCAGCGAGTAAGCAGCGCTAGCGCAGGTACTCGGGTATACTACTGTGTACTGTGTGCTAGGCTGATGACTGACAGCTGCATGCAAATTACGTCGATGATCTTCGTAATGAAGATGGCGGCGAGTACAGCACGGAACAAAACCCGCCCAACAGCGCCCTCTTGGGTTTCCGGGAGGGATTACCTTTAAAACAACACCAGTTGATTCAAACTGGTGTTCTCTAAACACATATCTGGTGTAGCCCAATATTGATACCGAGATGGTGTTGAATTAACACCCTGGTTTTTGCAGTGTAAGAGTGATATAAAAAGTAATTTCAAAATGAACAGTGCATACATTACTGTTAACAATTGGCGTATGCGTTAATTGCCTTCAGAGACTTGATTAGCGCAGGTAATGACGCAATCGAAATAACGGCTCTTGTGAGCCGGGCTTTACGCGCCATGTAAAGCGTCATTATATGCGCTAATCAAGCCCGTGAAGGAAATTAACCCCATACGCCAGTTATGAAAAGTGTGGTTTGAACTGTTCATTTTGCAGTCACTTTTAAAACTATATCACGCTTTCATGACGGCGCAAAAGACCGTACCAGTTACTGACGCGGTCTCAACGTCAGTAAATGGCGCCTCGTGTCAGCCGGTCTTGAGAGTGACATTGTACAAATGTATTGCAACGTGAACAGTGCAACCTATTTGTTGAATTACTGGCGCATGTATACTAATAAGATTCATTAGCGTAGGCATTAACGCAATAGAAATGACGCAATAGAAATGAGCAAAGGGCATGATTAGCATGAGAAGTCATATGGCAGTTACAATTTGAGCAGATAATGATCATTCGTATCAAAGTGTGACAATCCATTAGGACAAATCCTGGATACGTGCTCATGAAAGTTATGCAATCATGCAAAATCTTTCGAGAACGAACCACTTTACTAAAATACTTCAAGAGAAAAACACAATTACTCACTCAAAAAAGCAAAGAGTGGATAGGCGGCCTGTTGAGTTATCACCGACGTATGTATATCAGTGAAAAATAAATCGAGGGCCACGAAGTTCTGCCTGTAAAGAATGTACGAAAAGAATTTGTAAAGTTATGAACACTTAGCTATCATTTTTGCCCCCCTTCTAGCATTTTAGCAATTCTCTTCCTCTGTTACGCACAAGAGCAATCACTGACACTTCACGTCTACCTGACATGGCTTTTAAAGACAATTTTGAATGAAAGCGATCAACCCCCCCCTTTTACCGACGCCCCTGTTTGAAAACTAAAACTGAAAGGAATAAATATGCAAAGATACCACAAGTTCGGACTCACATTGATCGACGAGTATACCAGCAAAAGACTGGCAATTGCATCAATTTAATGGGGATTAATGGCAACAAAATACCGAAGGAGTAAGTTTAGGTATGGGCCGAAACCACCCCCTATTTTAGAGAAAAAGAATGACATTTAGGGGGGAAAAATACTCATGTCGGGAAAATCTGTGGGATGTTTCTAATTCATATTCCCTCTATAAAACAAATATGTATGGATATATTTGATGCCATAAAGATCGATGTCAAAAGAGATCAGTCCAAAAAGAGATCATTGTTTTTCTTGATCGAAGACCGTTTTGACCAATCACAGGGCAAGGATCAGCTATCTTGCGCTCGAACCCAGTCCAAACATCTATCAGATTTGTAAGAAAATGGAAGGATCTTCGGTAGATACTTTGGTAAAGGTGTTCGATAGAAGGACGACTAATTCTTGATTGGTCAATAGTGCGATCGATCATCAACAACAACAACAACAAACAAACAAAAAAGATCGAATTTTTTTTTGAATGGATAAAAACAAATCGATATCTTTGAATACATTAAAAAAAATCACTCTCTTTATGAACTGAACTTTATGAAATCGACCGCCTGCCATAGGATCCATCTCTAGACCACTCACTCAATGTACGACCGATTAGGAGAATAAAGACTGGGGTAGTTCAGCAGGCCTTCATTGATGTACTCCTCAAAAAGACCAGCGCGGAAGGTTGAAGGGTACTTGGCCGTAGAGAGAGATACGGAGAAAGTCCTTTCCGCACAGTTAATGGGACACTGGCAATCACCTCCTGCGGTGCGTAGTCCATTTTGCTCACCTAGTTCTGAGGAGAGATCAATCAGTATGTTATGTAAATTGGACAATTTAGGTTAAAATGCAACATTTTAGATTGTACACACTATGTATCCTTAGAAAATCTAAGGCAAGGCTGATGGATATGGTAACTGTCTACACTACGTACATAAGACCCATAACTCGAATACGGTTCCCCTGTTTGGCACACCTCAATTACCCTAAATGAGACTAATAAATTGGAATTTGTTCAAAAGCGGGCCCTCAAAATAATTGTAGGCTATAACGTGTCTTATGCCAATGCCCTTGCCATAACTAAACTCACCACTCTATCTGATAGAAGAGATTCCCTTTTGCTAAGCTTTGGACAAAAACTCAAAAACTCTGACCACCACAAACACCTTCTTCCCGTCCCTAGATGTAATACAAATGTAAGACAGCTTCGTAACATGACTGGCTTCCCTACAATTAAATGCAATACAGAACGATATCGAAAATCCACAATCCCTCACCTTGCCAGAATCTTGAAATAACCCCCCCCCCCCCAACGCTTTGCATCCCAACATGCCAAACCTTTTCACTTCTCAGACTGCATGTCTAGATGTAATGGCTCATTTTGCATGGTTATGGCTTCCTATCTGACTTGGTTATATTTATGTATTCCTTCCAAATCTTCTCCTTTCTCACTTACTATCTCCTTCTTTCTTTCCCTTCCCCTCCTCTTTCCTATTCCTGACTTTTTTTTCTTTCTCTGATTTTTCACACTTGTTATCTTATTATTTGTGTAGCGTAAGTCTTTGTATCTTTGTTTTGCTTCCAATTATGTATTTATTTTAATATATTTGATGCGATTCTATTGTATATATGTACATGCATATCTGATTGTAAATTGACCCCTTCAGCATTGCTGCTGGTTAATCAACATATACCAATAAATTATAATAATAATTTTGTAGTTAGAACTATAAGCCTGCTTCACAAGAGGCGTCTATCCGATTGCGTTAGTCCATGCGCTAACAAAAACCTGTGAAGGTAATGAACCTGTAGGCCAATTACTGAAACTATTGTTTGCAGTGTTAATACTGCAATCAATTTTTAATCGACATCACTCTTCAGTGACGTGAAAAACAACGTCAAGTCACGGACGAGGTCCTAACGTCAGCAAATGACGCAAAATGACGCAAGTCAACTTCATGAAGATGAGAAGACGAGAAGACGAGATACTTATTTAAAAAGTTAAATCACGCTGGATAGGTGCCCCGTGGATCCCCCAATTGCTAGCCGCGCGCGTATGTACGAAATTCATGAAGGTTTGGTGCCCTTCTACTTATTCATATTGCTGGTAATGTGAGTCTCCGAAATATGTGTGTATACATGTAGAAGACTCTTGTTATATAATCGAAGAATCTTCTGGAAGGAAGTTATTTTTCCAGTTTTCTTTATGTATCTATGAACATAGAAATTTCTAGAAGAGAAATCATTATTCATATGTTAAAAGTGAGTGTACGCTGTAATTGATATCTGATATTGATCATATTGATATCAACCTGTGGAGATCGTCTTGGACCTCACCTTGGACTTCATCTTGGACATCATCCATGACATCATATTTGACATCGTGTTCGACATCATTATCAACATCGTCTTCGTCATCGTCATCGACATCATCGTTGACAGCGATGACTTCCTGAATTACCTTGGACATTCTTCGGCTGGATCTTCTGGAATCTTATTTTATCAGCTGGACAACATAACATTTGGATTTTCTATTTGGGATTATTATTGTGGATTAGCAGCAAACTTACTCTACACTTCAAGAACATTTTGGACTTACCTTGCATTCATATTCTGTGGATTAGGAGTTCCCCAGCTGAGAAATTGTAAGTCTTTGCTAGTTTAAGTACATGTACTGTATTTGTAACTAAGTTTGTAATTCTTTTTATATCATGTCATACTGAATGTATGTAAATATTTAAATCAAACCATAAATCATCTAAAGTTAATACCTTTTGTTCGATTCTTATCTTTAGATGATTTTGGATCGTAACCTTTTATACTTACCGAAGAAAGCTAACGAGCAAGTGCCAACGCTGATCATATCACACACTGGTGCGTTGCCTAGAATGGAAAAAGAATGGGGGCGGTATTCTGAAAACTGTTTTATCTCAAATATTGTTGTATCTCCAGACTTAAGATAAAATTGGTATTCTGAAAATTGTTGTAACTTTTGTTGTAACTTTTGTTATATCTTTGTTCACTCTGCGCATGATCCTAATTTACATATGCGCGCTGAAGATAATATCATGAGATAATTGGTATTCTGAAAATTATCTTATCTTTTCTTGTATCTTATCTTCCATGGTAACTACAACAAAACTTACAACAGCTTCTAGCTGTTGTATCTCATGAGCTCGGCAATTTTTCTAGCTCAGAATCAGAGAGTACATGCTCGAATGGCAAGATGGAGACTGCGTGTGATTCAAGATCTCATAGAGAAGATATTTTAAAGAAATTACAGGTGGAATTCGATGATTTTACATCAATATGTGACTTGGTTCGAGCAGAAGAGGGTGAGCCATTTTGTGAATTAATTCTCCGTATCGCATATAGCTCTCCGAATCCGAACGCATGCGGCGCTCTAATTTTGGGGCATGTGATTGCTGGCAACTGAGCTTCCGGGTCCGGCCGGAGCGTCATTGACAATGTGTTAGAAGACGTGGTCAGCCTAGCAAAAACTTCCTTTTGTTCCTAATCTAGCAAATAATCGTGTTTTTATACAGTTGATATTTAAATGGGATTCTTCTGTGAAGCCACCCAATGTGGGATGTTGAGCCGAAGATGCAAAACGTGTTTTCAGCAGAACAATCGCGCACGAAAAAAGCAAGGAAATATCAGTGTATGCTCACTATAGCTATAGACTGGAACCGGAAATATATGTGCCAACATCGTTGTCCCCGATATCGGCATCGGGAGCTGATATCGGCTGATATCGGCAGCAGGTGGGTGTGTTGCCGGCTTCTTCTTGGTAACCTTCTTGGTGCTATCCTTCTCAGCCTGTGGTTGATTAAAAGTTTTAATCATTTGTTGGTTAATCGTATTTCGCTCAACGTTGGTTAAATCGGTGTTGATTAAACTTAAACATATTGTTGGTTAATTGTTTAACCATTTGTTGGTTAGTTTTATTTTGTTGGTTAAATGTTTAACCATTTGTTGGTTAATCGTATTTTGCTCAACATTGGTTAAATTGGTGTTGATTAAACTTAAACAAATTGTTGGTTAAATGTTTAACCATTTGTTGGTTAGCCTCATTTGGTACGTGAGAAGCTCTTTTCGTGTCTGTGATTGTTGTCTGGCTTGGTCTTATAAAGAAATGGATCTACTGTGTGATCTTGCTTTCTAGGATAAGCGGTTTGGGAGGTTCGACCTGCTCAGACCTGGACTGGACCTGGCTGAGCCAGGCCCACCGGCCGTATAGACTACGCCTACGCCTGCATTGATGCTATATCTTTTTTTTTTTTTTGGAAGTTCTAGTTCTAGTTTCAGTTTTTGTCGTGTTGACCTGTCCGCGAAATATGGACATCCGCGAAGGTGAACACACCGCCATACCGCCGGTGTCGCCTCCTAGCTACCGTAGGCGTAGTCAGTAGATCTACCGGTGGGCCTGGCTTGGCCGGGTCTGGTCCGGGTCGAGCGGGTCGAACTAGCTTCCAGGCCGTTTTAATTGGAAAGAGGGATCGCACTATAGATCTGTTTGTTCCCAGGATTGAGCTGGACAACTGTCACAGGCGTGAAAGGAGTTTCTCACCTTCAAACACGCTGACAAGCTCTTTGAAAGTCCCCAATCATTCAGCGACTTGAATGACAACGCCTTCCATTTTTATCGCAAACAATTTCTGCGATAGATATGCGCGCAGCAAATTTGTTCCAAATATCCATGCGCTCAGTCACGCGATCGGTATTTTAATCAACTTTGATCAAACTTTAACCAACAGAAAGATGAAGTGTCTCGACAGTTAGCACTATCATTTTGGCGGGAAAGCAGAGAACACTGTTTTTAATCAATGTTGGTTACAAAGTAACCAACAAGATTAAAAACAATAATTTTAATCAACAATATTTTTAATCCACGCAAGATTAAAAATCATTTTTAAGCAACACTCATTTTATAACCAATGTTGAGCGATTTTTAATCAACAATTTTTTAATCCATATTTTTTTAATACATGTTTTAACAGTGTAATGGGGTCGCGGGCGGGCGGGCGGAATTTCCGGTTTTGCTCGTTTCGTGCGGACATGACTGATATTTCATCCTTGCTGTCATTTCAGACACATGATTTCAACAAAAGAGGAAGATGTTTATGTTCTGAATCCTTCGACAGTAGTACATACTTGGCTTTATATCTTGCTCATTATCATCATACTAAACTTGTTGATCTAGTAACAGAGATGTCTTAATGGTCACGAGGGTAAGCCTTTCATTCTTAAATTATCAAATGCGACAATTACTTTCATTTACAGCAGACACACACTGATGAGTTTAAGTATTTTAACGTATAAACTCATGATTACCTTAAATTAATAGGCGTATGTTTAGTGTAATGTTTGTTCAAGGTTACTTGTACCAAATAGGTCGTAATAAGCTAAAAGGTACAGTACGAGAAAAGATTTCCTTTCTTTTATATCCTTTTTTTTTTTTAAATATTCAAAACAAGAACTACATGTATACAACTTTGTTTATTGAAAATCAGGATATAGTTCAAACCCAAGTAAGAAGGGTGAATTGTGGGTAGTTTTTGCTTGGAAGGTCTGGTTAACTGCTACTCAGGAATATCCATTTTCTGAAGTAGACGGTTTTCCTTTTTCTTTTTTTTTTTTTTCTCTCTCTCTCTCTAGGGTGGGTGGATTTAGATATGTCGCTTTATTTTCTTGATTCCTATTTCCTTTTCCTTCGGTTGAAGGGCTGTGAGGTGTACTTTATCAGAAGAAGTCAAAGATTGGAGTACCTTATTTCATATGATGATGGATGATGTATTAAATGTATTTTCATGTCAATTTCTCACACTTAATGTAAAAGGCATAAGAGATAAAACCAAACGAGAAAGAATTTTTAATTGGTGCAAGACGAAATCCGTTGACATAGTATGCTTACAAGAAACATATAGTTCGCCAGATATTGAGGCAAAATGGCAATTAGAGTGGGGTGGGAAATGCATTTTCAGTCATGGTACTAACCATGGAAGAGGAGTTCTTGTGTTAATAGACAGTAAGTTAGACATTGAAATTGGTGATACTTGGATAGACAGAAATGGTAGATATGTCTTAATTAAATGTAATATACAAGGACAGAAGTTGCTACTTGGGAATGTTTATTTTCCCACGGGAAATAACGAAGGAGACCAAATACAATTTTTAAGTGATCTAAGTCAATTGTTATATAGGAATAATTTAGAAGGAAATCCAGTAGCACTTGGCGGTGACTTCAATGTTATTAGAGACACGAATTTAGATTATTTTGGACAAGTATCAAAAAGGGAAACAAAATTTAGTAAAAAATTAGAAGAGTTCATGGACACTTTTATATTAATTGATATATGGAGAAACAAAAATAAAGATAAAAAACAATATACGTATAAACAGCGAAATCCATTTATGCAAAGCCGCTTAGATTATTGGATCATATCGGAGAACTTAGAACAGATAACATCCAAATGTGATATCGTTCCCTCCTTAGCCCCAGACCATTCAGCGGTTAATCTAGTTTTCCATAAAAGATCATCGTCAAAAACTAAAAATAAAAGATCTTATTGGAAGTTTAATAATAGTCTTTTAAGCGATAATGAATACGTTAAGAAGATGAGAGAAGAAATAAAGAGTTTAAAAAAGAAATTGTCTGTTGAAATTAAAGATAAAAGAGTATTATGGGATTTTATGAAAATGGAAATAAGGAAGTTTACAATTAAAATATCAAGGGAAAGGGCGGAGGAAAGAAAAGAAAAAATCGAAAAACTGGAGGAAGAGATAAAGGACTTAGAAGAGGATCTATTGTCGATAGATAATGGACATCACAAAGATATTTTTGAAAATTTAAGAACTAAGAAACAACAACTAAGCTTGCTTTACGATTACTTTAATGAAGGTTTGAAAGTACGGTCAAGGTCCTCATGGTATGAATGTGGAGAAAAGAATACAGCATTCTTCAAACAGTTAATACAGTCAAATAGGAAAAACAGTATAATACAGAAATTAAATATAAATGGAAATATCACTACTAACGACAAGGAAATTATTGAAGGAATAAAATCATTCTACAGGCAACTATATAGCGAAATAGATTCTTTAGAAGATGACACTTTAGATTTCTTTTCTAATAACCTACCAAAGTTAAATGATACATCACGAAATTTATGTGAAGGAAAAATCGTTGAAAGAGAATGTGTAGAAATATTAAAAGGTATGAAACTTAACAAATCTCCAGGAAATGATGGTTTAAGTGTAGAATTTTATCAGAAATTTTGGCCAGTAATTGGAGATCTAGTCCTTGCATCTTTTAATGAGGCTCTGCAACTGGGAGAATTATCAGCCTCTCAAAGGCAAGCAGTTATTACCTTGATACATAAAGACGGCAAAGATCCAGAACTTATTAAAAATTACCGACCGATTTCGTTATTAAACGTAGATTATAAAATTTTATCTAAGGTACTTTCAAAGAGAATACAAGAAGTTTTACCGGAAATTGTAGGTTTTGATCAGCTGGGCTATGTTAAAGAAAGGAACATTGGAGAAGCAATACGAATAATAGATGATATGATCTTTCATACTTCTTTTTATAGAGAACGAGCTTTTTTGATAGCCATTGATTTCGAAAAAGCATTCGACTCTGTGTCACATTTATTTTTACATAAGGTATTAAAATCATTTAATTTTGGACCAAGGTTTTGTAAATGGGTTAATATTTTTTATACTAATACGGAAAGTTGTGTTATAAATGGATGCACATCAACAGGTTACTTCAAGGTTGAAAGAGGAGTAAGGCAGGGAGATCCCCTTTCTCCATATTTATTTGTTTTGTGTATTGAAATTTTAGCTCATATGATTAGAAATAATCATCAGGTAAAAGGAATCAGTTTTGGAAATACAGAAATAAAACAAGTTTTGTACGCAGATGATATAACGCTTTTTATTAAAGACTCGCACTCATTTAAGGAAATTGAACACATTTTTGAAGCATTTTATAAAATATCAGGATTAAAGTTAAACAATGACAAGACATTTATATTACCTTAAGGTCCACAGTTATCCACTCATACATTCCCTTTTGGAAAGAAGGTCGATATTGTTACGATATTAGGAATTTATTTTTCGATACACGAAGATATCAAGGAAAAAATGAACTACAAAGAAATATTGAGCAAGATTAAAAAATTGTTTACTTGGTGGAAGCAACGTGATTTAACGTTAATGGGAAAAATTCAATTAATGAAAGTATATGGCTATTCCAAATTGATATATTTATCATCATTGATGCCAGTTCCAGAGTGGGTATATAGCGAGATTGAAGAAATATGTTTTGATCTTTTGTGGAGAGGTAGAAGCAAAATAAAAAAGAGCATAATAATTTTAGACTATCCGCAAGGTGGGCTCAAAATGATGAATTTTAGATTGTTTGTAAAAGCACAGAGAATAATGTGGATAAAAAGGCTTGTTACAGGAAAACAAGGTATCAATTGGAAAAATTACTTCAAATTTTTGATGAGACCAATGGGAGGTAATTTAATTTTTTATTGTAATTATTGGGACAACACTGTGGATATCAAGTTACCTACCTTTTATCGAAGTTTACTGGAAACATGGACGGACATGAAAAATTACGTCAAAGTAGAAGAGAGATATAAGGGAAATGAAATCTTGTATAATAATAAGTCTATTCAGCTGGAAGGCCACACTTTATTTGATGAAAATTTGTTTTTGAAAAATATATATCGACTTCACCATATTTGTGATGAACAAGGGTTATTAAAAAAGGATGCATATTTTTTTTCTATGGGTTTAAGTAAAGAAGAAATTACAAAAATTGAAAAAATATATTCAATAATTCCTCATGAATGGAAAAAGAACGTTCAGCCTGCAAGGAAGTCTATCCACTGCGGTCTCAGTTTAGAAATAGTATTTGCAAAGAATGTTTATAAATTTGAAGAAATAAGTGCAAAGATGGTGTATAGAAGTCAAATAAAGAAGAATGTAGAAATTAGCTCAGCATGTTATAACTTAATGGAACTTTATAATATCACAATTAAGGAAGTGGAAAAGATTTTTGTTCAGCCAAGGCTGTGTACATTAGATAGTAAACTGAGAGAGTTTCAGTTTAAATTATTGCATAGAATAGTCTATACAAACCATCACTTACATAGATTCAAACTTCGTGTAAATGGTTTGTGCTCATATTGCAATATTTTGGAAGAAACCTATCAACATGTATTTTTTGAATGTAATATAATTAAAAGATTGTGGGAAAAATGTGCTGATAAATTTAATTTACCGATTTTAAAGAAATTATCTTGGAAAGAAATTCATATTGGAATAAATGGGACTAATATGGAAACAGAGCAATTATTGAACCACATTATAATTTTGATTAAATTTATGATCTTTCATGGTAGAGAAAAGGGGGTACTTCCAAATGTAAATGAAATTAAAGATAAATTACTTGAAAATAGAAAAGAAGAGAAAAGGCTTGCAATGGAAAAGGGAACTTTGTCAATTCACTTTAAAAAATGGGAACACTTCGAAGAATCAACCTCACAGCCCTCTACCCTAGCAGTCCTTCCCTAGTTGAGGTCCGTATCTTTTTTTTGTGTGTGTGTGTGTGTGTGTGTTGTTGTTGTTTTTTTATTGTTTGTTTGTTTTTTTGTTTGTTTGTTTTGTTTTGTTTTGTTTTGTTTTTTTGTTTGTTTTGTTTTGTTTTGTTTTGTTTTGTTTTTGTTTTGTTTTGTTTTGTTTTGTCTTTTTTTTGTCTTTTTTTTTTTTACCTTTTTTTCTCCTTTTTTTTTTTTTTTTTTTTTCTTATGTGTCGTTTTCGGGGGGAGGGGAATTGGTTTGTGAAGCGTGTGTGAGTGTGTGATTTTTTATTTTTTTCTCATAACTTCCTTAAAAAATCATTTTGATTAAATGATATTATAAATGGAAGAAAAAAGCATGTTTAATTTGAGATCTATCTATATATATATGTGTGTTTGTTTTTTTGTGTTTTATAATGCAATTCATAGAGTTTCCTGTATCAAGATTCTGTTCTATATTACTATTCCCATTTTGATTATAAATTGTTAAAGAAATGTGTATAGATTTGATTCTAAATTTACTTTTTCTGATTGGTATAATTTATATTCTTTTATAATCAGTAAAAATGTTTATAAATGATTTCATGTAATATATTATTTCCATATGTTATATATGAGGAAGAAATTAAATATTATTTAAAACAAAAAAGTAAAAAAAAATAGAAAAAATGGCGCATTATAAAACGCGTAATTTAATAACTGCGCCCGAAATTGATATACGCGCAAAGCCCATCCTTATGTTTGACCTACCTATCCTTTTGGTTAACCTACCTATATAAAGTCCATCTTGATTGGTAAAGGGTCCAAAAATGGGCGTGTCAAAGATAATATAAAGGCGGTCCTTAGAGAGATAATATCTACTGAAGACAATTTTCAGAATACCAACTTACAACAATATTAGCGAGGTATTATCCGGTATTATCTCCGGAAGATACAATAAAAGTTACAACAAAAGCTACAACAATTTTCAGAATACCACCCTGGGTACGTTAAGCCGGGCTAGGCTCACACGAGGCGTCATTTTTGTTGCGCCAGCACCTGCACTAATCGAACCTGTAAAGGCCATTTATCAAAAGTATTGTTTGCACGGTTCATTTTACAGTCACTTTTTAACCCTTTCAGGACAGGAATTATTCAAGGGCTAAATTGATCACTTTTCATTCTTCAAATTGGCAACAATAATATTTTTCTTTTAGCGCTAGATGGTTCTAATAGGTGTAATGTCTTCTAGAACAATAAACATGGTTAGTGATTTTATCGATACGTTGAAAAAATTGCCAATTTTGATGAAGAACAATGATTTTGAATCTCTCAATGTGATGCCAATTTAAGGACTTTGAAGCTTATTCTCCTTTTTTTAAAATTCCTGACATCAAACGCAATATGGTCATGTAACAAAAATGGACATAGCATGTGTAGAAATTTTTGCTCTTTCTACTCATACATCTGGTATATTTTTTAGAGCTCTGAATCAAAACTTATTAAGCCAAATCACAAAATGTGGTCAATTGTCTTGAAAGGGTTAAACGACATTACTCTGTCATGACGCGCAAAACATTTTGGGCTTTAGCTCCAAAGTGTTTTGGCAAATGGTATGTGTTATTTGCGCCTCTGACGGCAGTGTTCGGAAAATAGCGTCAAAATGTATTTCTTCATACTCAACAATATAATCCTGACAATATTTTTTAGCTACATTTGAGAAAGCAATACATTTTTCGCAATTTAATAAGTTATTCATCAAAAAACCAATTAACACCAAAATTGCACAGCAAGAAGATTATTATACTCAAAATTATGTTATGAAAATTTGAATTGAATTGAATGAAACACTTTTGAGTTATCATAGTCAGAAGGTAAGAAAATGGTTTTTCTTTACATATACAGCATTTTTGGGGGGCAAAGCGTTGTCAAAGGGCAGTTTGGGGTTTTCATTTCTGGGGGTCTGACACCCCCTTCCCAATGGACAATTTTGTCAGTTTTTATATTTTTGGAATGTACATCCATAGCTCTTCCTTCTGACATAATTTGGTCCCTGGGCTTCAAGGGGAAAAATTTAACCGAATTTTTAGGGGCCGTCTGACACCCCATCCCGACGGAAATTTTTGTCAGTTTTTTGTGTTTTGTAATGTCCAGTCATACTGCTTCCTACTGCCAAAGTTTGGTGCATGGGGAAGATGGGGTGAAATCGACCCGACTTTGGGGTCTCTTTTGGGGGCTCTGGGGGCTAAACCCGGCGGCTACGTTCAGGCTGGCAACCTTTTTGTCAAAGACCTAAATGGTCTAAGTAAGTTTAAGGGGTCAAAAATTATGGGTAAAATGGGGTGACTATTTCGGAACAGGCTCTTATTACCGTTATACGATAATTGTATGGCAGCATTCCATTCACTCAGTCCTTGCGCACTGTCAGGTTTCATGGGAAGCTCATGAATATGTACGAGTCTCTCCCTTGCGCAGTACGAACTTTGCGCGGGCTTTGCGCATTATGTTTATGTAAGCCCCACCAACTTATACGACGTATGGATATGAGAGCATTCAGACACAAATATACGTCGTGTGAATATAGGATCATCGTATGAAATACGACGTATCAATATAAGAGCATTCAGACACATAAAAGCATGAAAAACGTCCTATATCCATACATCCTATATCCATACCTCTTCTGAAAGAGGGGTAAAATGAACGATAACACATTGCGTTAAATTATAGGCGTAGGAACTGTTTTCATCATGTTCGAGGGCTTGATAACGCAATCGAAATTACATCTGAATATGACGAAAAAAGCTAAACATTTTTAAAAATATAGTTTTAAAATCTTCTTTTTAAAATATTTTTTCAAATTAGGCTTTTTAAAGATTGTTTTTATGTTTCTTTGACCTTCATTTTACACAGAGAGGGATGTCAAGTAACAGTTTATGATGATTAAAAAAAAAATACACAGTAGCATGGACGGAAATCGCTCTTAAAAAGCGAAGGTGACACATTATTGTTATCCTCCAAAATTCTCTGACAAGCAACATAAGAAAAATTTAAAAATCATTTTTTGTTTGTTTGTTGTTGTTTTGTTTTGTTTTGTTTTGTTTTGTTTTTTGTTTTTTGTTGTTTTTGTTTGTTGTTGTTGTTGTTTTTTTTGGGGGGGTGCCTTTTTACTCCAATTGATGGATCTTTTCTCCCTCCTTTAAAAATCGTGGGACTGGGCGACGCGTCCCCACATCCTCGGGATTTCGGCCAATGCTCAGTAGTATTCAAAGAAATATATTATTTTCAGGCAATAAATGGTTGCAAATTGACTTACCAGGCAGTGAGGGAGATCTACAGCCACATTTAGACACCACAGCTTCTGTTACGCATTCAACAAGACATTTTGTTCGAGAATATTTGTCGAAATATTTCAGTTTCTTTTCTCCACAAACCCCGTATGGCGGCTCCGCGTTATATTGCTACATAATGTGCACAAGAAAAAGAAGAAGAGATAGAAGTGCCTTACAGTATATTAAAATATGAAGAAAAAAAAAATTAAAAGGAAAAAAGGAATAACTTACAAAGATCATTTCATACAACGACTTCCTTTGATTCTATACATCTAAAATTACAGATAATAACCCCAAAGACCACATGATAACTTGTAATTCCACGATTTCACAACACTTAGAGTCAAAACTATATACATACCTTTGCAAAAATTTCAAAAAGGAAGGACAGCTCTGGGGAACTTTGAATTAAGCTACACAACCATTATTCTCTCATTTTCATTTCACAGAATTTTAATTATTTCCACGAGAGTTGCCAAAGCTTTTGTATATGTTATTTCCTTACAATTATATATATATATATATATATATATATATATATATATATATATATATACACACACATCATATATATAGTGCATGTTCTGGAGTTGAATATACCGTAATATGTGCATCCATAGCTTTAGAATTTCTCAAGTGCATTATATGTCACCGAGACCGTAGGCCGAGGTGAGATATAACGCACGAGAGAAATTCTATGTCTATGGATGCACATTTTACGGTATATATGTATTTGACGACAATAAGCATGGACTATGCGTTATATAAGATGGGAAACTGCTTGTGGGGGGCTCACCACAATATTTACATTTCAACCTCCACTAAACAACTCATAAAGTGCAAATTCGTCAATTCATTGTGACGTCACACAGCCAGCCCCAAATAATGCGCAATAAATGTGTCGCATTAAGGCCACCGCACACCTTACAATCGGTCTGCGATCCGATTTGTGAAATAAATCGTTAAGGCATTAAATATTGGCATTTTAACAAATGAAATCTACCCTATTCAGTTCTGGGGCCCGTTGCTCAAAACTTGCGTTTGAACGCAACTCAGGAAAATCAAACGCAACTTTATTTTCAGCCAATCAGAAGTGAGCATTAAGGACTTGCGTTTGATTTTCAGGAGTTGCGATTAAACGCAAGTTTTGTGCAACGGGCCCCTGAACAAGTGAATGAGTAAATTACGCAATGCGTAATAAATGTCCCCGCCGGAAGTGCAGATCTGTGGAAATTAACTAGCCTGAACCTTAAAACTTCAGTGAAAAACTTTAGTGAATAAAATAATAATGTTACTGCATGCAAAAGAAGAGAATACCAACAATGCATGTATACAACTGAAATATAAAACATGAAAACATTATGAACCTTCAGCCATTTTGAATAAATTGGCATAAATTTGCATGAATAATGAATTTCAAAATTCTGTGTAGAAGTTTGGAAGCCCCCACCCAGCCCTATCAGATAAAACAATCGGAATCAAAATCCGATGTGAAATAGAGGAGAAGTAGCATTTTTCGTCAATTTTGAATAAATTTGCATAAATTTGCATAATTAATGAATTTCAAAATTACTGTGTAGAAGTTTGGAAGCCCCCACCCAGCCCTATCAGATAAAACAATCGGAATCAAAATCCGATGTGAAATAGAGGAGAAGTAGCATTTTTCGTCAATTTTGAATAAATTTGCATAAATTTGCATAATTAATGAATTTCAAAATTCTGTGTAGAAGTTTGGAAGCCCCCACCCAGCCCTATCAGATAAAACAATCGGAATCAAAATCGGCCAAGAAATGACGGAGAAGTAGCATTTTCTAACATTTGAGCACACACGGACAGACGGACGGACGGACGGACGGACGGACGGACGGACACACACACACACGCACACACGAACGAAGCCCGTTTCATAGTCCCCTCGCGAACTTCGTTCGGCGGGGACAAAAATAATATGAATACTAAACATAGGGTTTTGGTGAGCCGTCAGCTTTCTACTGGGAATAGGGGCAAGATTAGTTTCAAATCGTTGGCAGTCGTATGATTTTTTGTGACGTCACTACGATTAGGAGCCGATTTTGCCATTCCACCGGCTAGAAAACACGGCAAAGGCCGTATTATCGATTTTTGCTATCTATATGACTATTCAGACCCTCAATCAAAAATATCTTTCGTTTTTAAATGATGTGTCAAATGATATTACATTTTCTTCTGAAATCGGATCGCAGACCGATCGTAAGGTGTGCGGTGGCCTTTACACGCGCGCTACATGTGCGCTGCTTTAGCCTTATGGGATTTTGTACGCAAATAAGCGTGTAAAAATTGTTGTTATATACCACCACGGTCGGGGCCATATAACGCATAACGCAATGGCAAGAAGAGTGAATCTTACCGATCAGAAACCTTCTTTCAAGGAACCTATCTTATATATATATATATATATATATATATATATATATTATGATATGCGTTTGTTTGTGTGCGTGTGTGTGTAAATATGATAATAACCTGTGTAACAGTCATTGCAACAGAGGCCGACGTGCCTGGTCCGACTTGAAAACCTTCCTCACCAAGGGAGTGTGTTTCATCCTGGTCTAACAGTTGAATAAAGAATCCTGCGGCATCTCTCAGGAATGTGTTGTAGTAGTACTTTTCTTGTTCAGTGTTCAAGATCAGACTCAGTCCAAATGACTTACCTAAAGAGATAATTTGGTTTGAAGCCTTGGTCACATTTTTCGGATAACGAACATACACGCGCATACTCACACATATTACAAGTAGGGTATACCTTTTATTCTCTGACAAACAAAAAATAAAAAATAAAATAAAAAAAAAATTTTAAAAAAAGGTATCGCATTTTTTGGGCTCTAGTTTTCCTTCAAAATTCTCTGACAAGCAAAAAAAAAAAAAAAGAAAAAAAAGAATGAATAAAAAAAAGGTTATTCAAAAAGGTGGGGGGGGGGGGGACATTCGCCCTTCAAAAAGGTGGGGGACATGTCCCCTTGTCCCCCTGGATTTGCGCCCATGCTTTAATGGAAAATCTCGTTATCGTTATCGTTATCGTTATCGTTATCAAGATTTTTTTATTAAAGGTACGCCCTCGAGCTGCCCTACTACTAACAGACACAAGCATACTCACACGTACACAGAATATACTACAATTAGGTTGTACCTTTTAATTATTGAAAATCTCGTTATCGTTATCTTTATCAAGAATTTTCATTAAAGGTACATACTCCCTAGAGCTGCCCTACTATTAACAGACACGAGCATATTCACACACACACATCATAATGTGAAGTGCACCTTTGATTGAAAATCTAATTAAAAGTAAACTCTTACAAGAAATGTATTCAAGCAAAAGCCTTTAATACAGCAATGATAGAGTAGACATTATGTGATGTATGCGTTGGTACAAGACATTCATTCCAAAACAAAAGTGTAAAATACTAAAGATATTGTTCAAATGGGTGGCAAAAATAGTGACTACACCCTACGTTTTGTGTGTAAATTGTCTGATGAATGTGTCATTCTGAAGGAAAAGATGATATTTCCATTGTGCGGGCTTGGTCAAAAAGCTGTTCTTCAGAATGGCAGTGATCTCTAGCTTTGTTGTAAGCAGAATTAATTGGGAAGATGAAAGGTCGATAAGTAGGAGTTACATAGCTTGTCACCTAATCTAAATCCAATGAAGCTCCTGTGGGGGAGGTTACGAAACATTTCCAACTTTTGAACCCATCCAAAATAGTCATTGCGGAGAGTTAGACGAGATGGAATCAAATACATAATATTGGTCAACTCCACCACAACACTGATTACAATGAATGCAGTGCTTGGAAACAATGGCGGCGATACACAATTATTTGAATTTGACATCTATTTCAATGTGACAGAGTACAAGGGTACTTTTGTTGCCACTCCTTTTCACAAATACATGAATCTTTATTTCGCTACCATGGCTACAGAGTTATCGTGGAATAAATATTTCGTACCAACAAATGTATCACAAAATGTCACCATAATGATTTATCATTCCTTTAAGGCTTGTGTTTTTAAAACTACTTTGTGTAAAAAAGATGCACTAGAATATCCGACTCTTTGTCAAAGGTGTACTCATTTTTGTTGGATACTTCAACTCCTGCTACACCAATTTATACGAAGAGTCTGAGATAGACGAATATTCATCTATTTCGCGATATCGATTTTCGAGTCGAACCTCGTCCTGTTGACTGCCTACTATGGTTTAATGTTAAATGTATCGTTTGGAAATAAAGACTTGATTCACGAAACGTACAGAGCACAGAGTGCAAGAAACTCTTTTCTACTGTTTGTGAAGCTGAGGGTCGGTGCGCAATGATTCATGCATATCATGCAGCTCTGTTTTTGCATTTTTGTATATTTACCCCTACTTTCCCCCTCTTTTTTTTTTTGTGGGGGGGGGGGGTGGGGTGGGGTTGGGGTGTTATGCTATTTCTTTCAGTTATAAAAGAGAGAAGTGGGCAGCCATTGAGGCCTCACCCCAATTCGTCTATAATGGTTAAGTTTTCATATTTTTCAATCATTTTTAAAAATTCTTGTATTTAAAGGAGATTTTATAAATATATATCAATATCCCTGATAAGAGGCATTGTTATGGGGATGCTATCTGGAACTTCTATTCCGAGGCGCATAAGAAGATGTAGAGGTGAAGATTGGGATCCGACCTCCTCCTGAAGACTTGAGGAGTTTCCTGCCATCTAGGCCGTCATTGATCTGGTAGCAGCGCCCGAAAGCCGTATTAACAGGAATGATGTCGTCTAAACTGACAGGTGCATCAGCAAAACGCACCCTAAAAAGAGAAACATGAGAAAGGATTACTACTAACCCCAGTCCCACCAACGAGACGGGCACCACACCGACAACAAACCGAGCAAAAATGTATTACCCGAATGACCAACAGTCGGTCGCATTTGAGTCGGTGTAGAGTCGGTGTGGAGTCGGTGTGGAGTCGGTTTGGCTGTGAGACTACGGTATGACAATTTTGTCTACCCCGTATTGCGCTGTTATATTCTAGTGATATCTATTTTGAATTCAGGAATAGCAAATTAACCAAGACAGCCAGCAAGAGAAAGAGAGAGAGAGAGAGAGAGAGAGAGAGATAGAAGAAATAGTTGTTCCGATAGTTTTGACATTCATTGTAGGCCTAAGATTCGTTTGATTCTGTGCGACTTTATTTTCTTGGTTTACCTAAACTCTAGAATATCTTTTTAACACGGAAGTAATGATACTGTACGGACAACGAACATGTAAAAATCACACGCACACACATGGGAGCACACATTAACAATTAATTGTATGATAATTCATAAATAAATATACATGTATATACATCTATATACTATTATTATTGTCTTTAATATCATTATTATTATTATCCAGGGGCGGCGCCAGGGTATTTTGATAGGAGGGGCAAGACGACCTAAAAATGACGTCATATTTTTTCTCCATTAAATAATAGGGGTAATATAGAGTTATATGTTTAAGACCTCTCTTTTTAATACTCCTCTTTCTTCTTTCTTCCCTTTTCTTCCCTTTTCTTCCTCCTTTTCTTCTTTTTTCTTCTTTTTTTTTCTTTTTTCACTACTTGAAAAATCATAGGGGGCGGTCGCCCCCTCTGCCCCCCCTGTAGCGCCGCCCCTGTTATTATCATTAAGATAATTATTATAATTTACCTTAAAAACATGTCCTCTTTTTTATGTTTTGTTTCCTCCATCAGAATTGACGTATTCGCGGTTCGGACATAGCTCAGCTCCTCCGCCGTCAATGGAATAGTTTTATTGGGATTGTAGTGACTACTTTCGTAATTCCTTAAGATTTTATCGATGGCTGGTCGGGCCTGCGCTTCAGATTTCCTATAGAAAGAACACAAAATGATGCCCACATTGATACCTGTGAGAAATGTTACAATCAAAAAATGGATTTGTGATATACATTTTACACGAACTTATCCATGCAGTCATTCATATAGATTGCCTTAACCTACGAGCATGGCGAGGATTAAGCTTATGGCTATAAAAATGAAAATGCAAATAATAATGATGATAATAGTATTAATAATAATAATAGTAATAATAATGATAATGATGATGATGATGATGAAAATAATAATGATAATGATGATGATGATGATGATGATAATGATAATAATAATAACAATAATAATAATGATAATAATAATAATAACAATAATAATAATTGTACAGGTAAACCTTTATTAGTGTAATACACACACAAAGAGAACATATCGATTTCGCTCACATTGTGACGTTCTTGCATATTAATAGGAAAGAGGAAAATAAAATTATGAAAACAAAACTTTGTGGCACTAGTATGCTACAGATTCACACCACTTCCTTATTATGGAAAATATCAAACCATTTAGAGAAGTGGTAGCAGCAAAAGTGGTGGTGGTGATGGTGGTGGTGGTGGTGGTAGTAGTAGTAGTAGAGGTAGTAGTAGTAGTAGTAGTAGTAGTAGTAGTAGTAGTAGTAGTAGTAGTACTGTACTAGTAGTAGTAGAAGTAGTAGTAGTAGTAGTAGAAGTCGTAGTAGTAGAAGTAGTAGCAGTATAATTATTATTAGTAGTAGTAGTAGTAGTAGTAGTAGTAGTAGTAGTAATATCAGCAGCAGCGCAACAATAGTAGTAGTAGTAGTAGTAGTAGTAGTAGTAGTAGTAGTAATAGTAATAGTAGTAGTAATAGTAGTAGTAGGGGTAGTAGTGGTGGTAGTAGTAGTAGTAGTAGTAGTAGTGGTAGTAGTAGTAGTAGTAGTAGTGGTGGTAGTAGTAGTAGTAGTAGTAGTAGTAGTAGTAGTAGTAGTAGTAGTAGTAGTAGTAGTAGTAGTGGTAGTAGTAGTTGTAGAAGATGTAATAGCGGTAGTAGTAATGCTATAAGTTTTCCCGGTCCAATTCATCCAAACAGCAGCCAAATTGATGCACAGTCGCTCGACTTCATTTGAATATGAATGTTCATGAAGATCAACATTCAACTGCCTAAAATGACCATTCAATTTGATTAGGAGGGCGAACGATCGCATCCATCATCATGCATTTTAACAGAATAGGCATTTAAATTAGAATTTTACCCAATGGACATTCAGATTCATGGGAGCTTCGGATCGCGAATATTTGGGAATTCGAATTCATATATCATATATGTTGGCGATTTAAGCGATGGATTCAACAATGCACTCCTTCCCTTCGAATTTTTCGAAATTGTTTTTACATGATCAGATGATAAGATTTAGAAACAATAAGTAAAGTCGTGTTCTTGCATTGCCATAGATCTGCAATAAATGATAAGGATGAAAAATGATATATCTTCTACAAAAAAGGTAGAATCATGGAGCAAAGTGAAGTTGATAAAGTTGGGTTGCTCGATCCCCGTTAGAACCTCTCCTGTTTGGGGGCCCTGAGATTATCAAAAACAAACAGAAAAAAATAAAGCAAACGGTCAACTGAAAATAAGATTATTCAAAATAAAAAAACAAAAACAAAAACACAGACAATATGATGTAAAAGGCTGTGCGCATTTGAAACGATACAGAATATGAAAAGTTAACGGTAGTCCAATAATTTGTTTTTATACCCATATCATTAGACGATTACATCATTTTGCAACAACAAATCTGAAAACACTGGAATATCTAAATGACAAAAACAAATTAGAGAAGTTAGATTCGTGAAAAAGGCAATGTCCAGCTACTTTCTGTATTTCTTTGACCTGTTTGAAAATGAATGAACATACTACTAGCCCGACTGCCTATTAATGAAAAGGGAAGTAAAACTTGAGCAAGAATCCACACCCAATCGTCATAAATTAATTTGCATGACGCTTTTACCTCTTTAAATTCAACGACGACAAATTAATTTGGATGTTCGAAGCGCATTTTGGGAAAATGAATTTGAATGATTGAAAAAACTAATATGACCCAAATGAGTAAACTGGACGAGTAAATAGGTTGAATATGAGCGTTTGAAAACTAATTTGAGAGCTAATTTTGCGAATTTGACCTGGAAAACCTATAGTAGCAGTAGTAGTAGTAGTAGTAGTGGTAGTAGTAGTAGTAGTGGTAGTAGTAGTAGTAGTAGTAGTAGTAGTAGTAGTAGTAGTAGTAGTAGAAGTAGTAGTTGTTGTTGTTAAACTAGTAGAAGTAGCCGTAGTAGTAGGAGTAGAAGTAGTAGTGGCGATGGAACAGTAGTAATATATATATAGCAGCATTATCAGTACCAAACATAAAATTATCAATAATTTCTTACGATCTTTATTAAATAGTGGGTCAACGCACCCTCTTTTTAAGATAAAGATGAGTTTTTGTCTCGCGATTACATTGTGATTAAATGGGGAAAAAACTGTCTGGATAGAATTGGTATATGCTTTGAGGTGGTGGAATCATCAAAATAATAATAAATTGACTCAATTTTGCCGCAGGTCACATGTACTGCATATATAGAAATGGGTATATGGGACTACACACAAGTGGCATGAAAGTTTAGTCCACACTTCTCAGCTATTTCGTGTATTATTTCGAATATGAAAGCATTTGAAGAGCAAGAGCAATCCTTTCCATGGGACATTTCTACTACGAAATTCTTCCATCATGTCCATATTGACATTAAACGAATGAAAAAGCTCAAAAATCATTTTTCACCTTTCGCAGTACTCGACCCTCTCTGTAAAGGTAAAGTTGAGTTCTGTTTATGAGATTGAATTGTCAAATAACTACTGTCTCAAAGCAATTGGGAAAAGTTTATTATATGGCACATAAGAATTGGTGTATGCTGTGAGGTTTTGGAATCACCAAAATGATAAGAAATTGACTCAATCCTGCTGAGAGTCACATGCACTGCACACAGAAATATGTGTATGGGACTACACACAAATATTCGGCCAGAACATTTCAGCTGTTTCTTGTCATATTTTGAAAGTGAGGGCATTTTGAAGAGCAATCCTTTTCAGGGGACATTTTGATAATCTTCCAAACTGACATAAAAAGAATGAAAAAGCTCACAAATTTTGTTTTACCTTTCCCAGAACTCAACATTCTCTTTAAGGTTAATATACAAGAGTAAAACATTTAAACGTCATTTTTAATCGGAATACTATCCTGAAGATCAATTGGAATACGCATACTCACACAACCGTATTGGAGTTACAGATGATAACCTTTGGAAATGTTAGCTCACTATCTGTCTCTTTCAAGCTGATGTCCACCGAGAGAGGGAACGTTGAGAAATAAATACCCCGATCGATAATCTGATATGTGAATGCTGTCATAGCCAAAGTAAGGATGCCTAACCACCCCAACCTACAGGGGGGGGGGGGGGGGGATGGTGATTGCAAAAGAAGAAGAGGAGAAGGAGGGGGCAGACAAACAAATAGGCAGAAAATGGCCAACCAGAGAGACATATCGAAAAAGAGAGGGAGAGAAAGGGCAGAAGAGGAAGGGCGAGGTGGGCCGCGGGTGTAAAGGACAGAAAGCAAGTAAAAGAAAGAAAGAAAGAAAGAGAGAGAGAGAGAGAGAGAGAGAGTGAGAAGGAATTGGGGCAGACAAATAGACAAAAAGAGGTTCAAACCGAAAGACAGATTGAAAGAGTTAAAGCGGGAGAGGTCAGAAAACAAGTCAGATAAAGAGAGAGAGAGAGAGAGAGAGAGAGAGAGAGTAAGATTGAAGTTAGAAAGGGGTATTTCATGTTTATGTTTACCTCAGAAATGAATAATATTTTTGTCCACTTGATGCACCACTGTTATGTGGTATACCCCTCTTCTAAACCGGTCCATTCTATCATTTTGATTTCAAGTTTCAATTTAGTTCATTCCACATTCGATAAAAATGAGAATGACAGAATACAGTACATTGGGAATAATATGCTCTTCCCATATAATCACACAGTAGATTAGATAAGGCAAGATTAACGTATTGTACAGCATCAACATGACATTTGATGGCAAAACTGAGACCAATTTACTCATGATACCAATTCCTCTTGACACTTTGATAATTATATCTGAAATACAATTTTTCCACTATAATTTGTTATTGACAAGCACCCCCAAAATTTATCGATGTGTACCTCTTCTAATTTTGGAGAGTTCATTTCACTTTTAAAAATATGAGACACTTAAGAGCGGCTTGTCTGAAAGAGTATATATTTTTTGTTGTTGTAATATACTGACGGAAAGTTTATTTGCAGAAAACTAATCAGAAATATTTTGGAGCTCAGACTATTTTAAAAAGTTGGTGAAAATTCTTACGGGAGGCAAAAAGGTTGGTATCATTATCCAAAAGGGAATATTGAAATATGGTAGAGGAGTTTGTAATGTCATTGATATAAATTTTAAAAAAACAATAGAGGGCCTAAAATAGACCCCTGAGGAACTCCGGAGCAAATTAACTCAGAATCCTTAATCCAAACCGATTATCATTTAAAATATGTTTGTACAAAAAAAATGAACAAAGTCTTTTGTACAGAGTCTTTTCAAGTACTTTAGAAAACAGAGGTAATATCGATATTGGGCGATAATTATTGATATCAAGAATGTTGTATTTGTTTATGAATGGGAATAATTGATGCGATTCTTAGGCTGTCGTGAATATTTCCTACAGTGACTGAGTGAAAGTTAAATTAAAAATGAAAGAAAGGATCTCAGATGCATTCACCTATTTCTTCAAGATTTTATCAAATCCACTTTCATATTTCATATTACTAATGATATCTATAACTTCAAACCTTGTAGGTGCGAGGAAAAAAAGAATGGTTCATTTTTTCATAGAAGAATGTACTAAAATGAGGCTATGAAATGCATGAATTAGACACATATGATCCCATTTTGTTAGAAAATACATTAATAGGTTAGAGATCCGTTAAATCCATCTTCAAATCCAGCTCTATTTCAAACAAAGTTGGGAAATTTTATCTTCGATTTCTATTTTTTTTTTGTTCATTAAAAAAAAAATACAAAGTTGTTGCTTTTTTAATAATTTTTTTTTAGAATTAAAAAAAGAAAGGAAGTATTGAAAAATTATATTAACTTCTTATCAATAAAAATATTCAAATAGTCTTAATTTGCCCTGGTGGTATGATATGCTAATAGGCGACAGATCGACAATGCTAAAATGAAGTAATGACAGATAAAGATTAGTCAAGTAAATGGTTTATAAAAATATATAATTGAAATAGCTAAAAGTGGATTTAGAGCCTTTTTAAACGCTTTCCTTTTCCCTATGTTTCATTCTTCTTCTTTTTTCAATCTCCTTTCTTTTTCCTCTCCCTCCCTCTCCTTCAATAATTAGGCTTGCTTTTTGTTCTAGTAGTATAAAATTAATCATGATGACAAGAAGGTACCATAGTTAAAACTAACTCCTTGTTCGTTTCATAAACGTAAATGACAGGAAAGACGAGAACTGTGGTATTATCATGGTTATCTGTACAACCAAATCCTTGAAAAAAAGTAGGTTGCGCCAAATTTCCTAAGCAAATATCTTGGATAATTTACACGTAATGGTTCTGCAATTGTATTCTAAATTAGAGGGACATTATGAAGAAATGTGGGCTCTTTTGCAAAAGTAGAAATGAGTTATAGCCTGGATAGCTTGTAGTATTATTTTAATCAGATGATGTAGATTAATTTTTATAGGTTATATATACGTATATACGTATATACGTTTATAGTATAGTTTAAACTTGGAAATTATAATTGATAAAGGAATGTCTTTAAGAAACCCTGTATGACTTGGCTCACCTTCTGCACCAACTCTCCCTCGACACGAGGATATATTTGAGTCCTGCCACACCTATATTTTCTGGGGCAATGCGAGACAATGCCATCCACCAGGACTTGACAAGCTGGACTCCCGAAGGTTTCCTCACAAACTCATTCGCTGCAACTGGTGGTATTCTTTCGTTACGTACGATGCCCAGCTCTACGGCGACATCGTCTGCGGGTGAGGTTGTGGCACGGTTACCGTTCATCATCATTTATAGTTCTGTTCGTCGATATAACAGCAATTTCCACGACTCTCTCTCAAATCAAACAGTTACCGAAAGTTAACTCAAACATACCCCATTAAGACCCAAAGCTGTATAAAAGAATTGTTTTACGCTTGAATGAAGGATTACTTGAAGACGACATTAACACGTATGTTATGCTAATTGGTCTCAACTCTAGCTCTGTAAGCCCTGTGAAACAGTCTAGTTTGAGTAACAGCACTATAAATGGAGAGTATTGTATTGTAAACTAAATTAATGATGACGGCGACGCTATAAAATTGGCCTTGGTCTAACTTGGCAGATACATGCAGTAAATAATTAATAGTCTACTAACCTTGCTCTACCAAAAAAAGTGCGGGTATTCAATTTAGTTTAATTCACAGTTACTGATGGTATGTAATTGGACTAAAAAGCTGGTAGTTTCACTATGTAATGCCTACATGCAACACGCAAAAAAAAAGGGGGGGGGGGGAGGAGAAAAGATAAACAAATAGAGCTTTGACCTTTCCAAGAAACCAGACTAGGTTAACGCACTTTGCCGTCAGTAGTCATTAATGAAAGTACATTTCTACTTTTGGGGAACGATTTGTTCCAAATTCTGTTATATTAGCCGTTAGAATGCCGCACAAGAAGTAAGTTGCATTGTGAATGTCTTATGTATGTATATGTGTTGAAGAAAAGATGATATTTTGTGTAGTTAAGGTAAAAAGGGCGATTTATTTGGTTCAGTGCGATAACCGGGTCAATGTCAAGATACCGTTGAAAATGTATACGTGTACAGAAGGCCTATAGTGAAAGTAAAGGGATAGATTATGTTAATGAGTTTATTTAGCGTGCGAATGGAGAGGGCGCAGTTAAATGATAAGGTTATGTGTTTCGCTGAATGAAAAGAATTTATTTCAGCTTTTGGAGAATGGAAATTTGTGTTTAAAAGGCTCAAAGTCAAAAAATAAATTTAGCAGTTAGTTATGGTGATATATGAGTTGATATTATGGATGAAGTTAACTAGGGTTGATGAAATCTAAAGGAACTTGCATAGTCTCCTATTAGTTGAACTTGTGCAAAACTCACGGCAAAAGACATGATGGTTTAGAGGTTATCATGTTTATGTATTGATAAAGGCATAACAGACAGGAGACAGGGAATCATTTGAGTATAAGTTTATTATCAGAATCAAGGAATATGGCAGGTATTTGTGTATGGGTTAGTTTATGCTAATGCAGTTCTAAAGGGATTACAGATGCATGCTTTTATTTAAAGGGAGCATTAGAAATAAGTATAAATGTTTCAAACTAAGAATTTCTTTGTTTGGTTGCATACAAAGAATGTTCATGTTTAACAGACGTTTAAAGGCAAGAGGTTTAATTGCTTTGTTGATACACGTACTATTCTTAATTCACAGGACACAAAGAGCTAGTCAATGTACACTAGATTTCTGATTTGAATGAATTTATTTGTGAACTGGTCAGGAGATAATACATGCTTTAAATCACACAAAGCAAGCAAACTATCAAAGAGGACAGTTAATAGAAATTTACTGATAGATCAAGTTGGTTAATATTGATATACAGCTTACTTATGATCTGTTTCTGGTTTTTCTTCTGATTGCATATTGAATAAATTATCCTTATACAATTACCGGCATTTCTAACGACTGAGCCTAAGTCTCCATCCTTCGGTCATCCAATTATGGAAACTGTTTCTCAATAAAAACTGTAGTAATGACACTGTTATTATTCACAATTGAAGGTTTTCGGTAACACCATGTGGGAGCCTCTGTGAAAAGGCTGTTGATATATTCTTTCGTGAAAAAATAACCCACTTATGGGGCGTTTAGAGGAATTTAGGAGAAGTGAAAGGAAAGGAAAGAGATGGAAATGGAATGAAATTAAATTAAACACTTACACAAGACTATTTTTGGTTTTTGTTTTCGGTGTTTGTACACCAAAAATGAAGTGAAATGGAAAGAGGAAAGAAGAAAAAGGAAGAAAGAGTGATCGAGATCAGGAAAGTTCTGAGTAGGTCACAGAAGTTTGGAGAGAGTAGTTCTGAAAAGAACTGTTTGTATTCCTCTGTACAGTAGTTCTGAAAGAGAGTTTCTGAAGTATGGTATTCTTTCGGTAAAGGAGTATATCTGTCTCGACGCGTTTCGAACAGTGTGCTCTGTTCATCGTCAGGAGATTAACTGTTATTATTATTATTAAGTATTTGGCGTCACCTGTGCCTGGGAGGGGAAAAGCGAATTGAATCACTGTAACCCTTAGGTCTCTCCTCCCGATATAACTGATTGTGATGTGCAGGTGTACCACTACACCGGGGTTTCCCCCTACTCTTATTCGAATGGTGCAGTGGGTTCTTAACGTGCAAAGATGGTGACTGTCCTCTACACGGGGCCTCCAGTTAACGTCCTATCCGTAACATACTAGTAGCCTGCGCCTATGAAACAATGGAGGGCACGTTAACACACAACGCAGGCTTCAGTCATCTGCCCGGGGTGGATTCGAACCCACGATCTTTGGTTCGTCAGGCAGACGCTTTACCAACTGCGCCAACTCGCCTCCTATTCAGTAACATTTGAGTCTTGTGTTTTTGTTTAATTTGTGCCCAGTCAATAGTGAAATAATGGACTCAAGGACAGCAAGGTATCAGGAGATCATTAACCAGTCCAGTGCATACATACAGCGCCGACAGCCATGGATTTGACTGTCTCTCAGTTCACTAGAGAAATGAAATTAATCTTGTGAATTTGAAATGTGGTCAATTTTGCTTTAAAGCTTGCTCATTCAAACATTACTTGACAGATACTTCTGATTTTCACACAAAAGTTACATAAGAACCACAGACACAGTCCCTTCTATGTAAATTTGTGCACAACTGTGCGGGGCAGAAATTATGAGGAGTTGCTCAGGGAGGAGCTTCCTTTTTTCGTTGTGTTCAGTACATATTTCTACAGGCTTGCTTTAAAAAGTAAATGTGCCCCACATTTGCGGTGCCTTTTGGACCCCAAAAGGCACCCACAAAGTGGATACCCTTTTTTCAAGATGACCGTTTTGTCGGGGGGGGGGGGGGGAGGGACAACCCAACTTTCTGCTGAATATTTTTGTAATTGTCAGAGAATTGTCAGACGTGTACTACCCCCTGCAAGAGAATCCAAAATCCGCCACTGATCTCTGAGATTGGTATTTGCTATTTTGGTATTTTATTAAGAAACTTCATTGACATTGACATCAATATTTTGTTTTACAATACAAAGCATTAGTATAAAGAAAAGTAACAATCATGTGGAAATGATATGGAAACAAAGAGAGCAAATGTAGCAAAAAAGACGTATAAGTTATACGTCGGATGTAGACTGTAGTACTCTACCATTACCTTGGACCGTCAAAGTGCATTAACATGCTTGTCCAACGATATGCAGCACACTTTGACATTAAGTGCTACTGCAACACATCAAACATGTCGGCGATGATTGAAGAACTTCGGTGGAAAATCATCACAGAACTATACACTCCTGTCAATGCTGTATAAGATACACCAGGACCAAGATACACCAGGACCTTGCATGTGTGGAATATATCAAGATGCAGCCACTTTCACCACGACACACTGTTTTCAGATTAAGATTTAGATTTTATTTCATTACATTTTCATTTTTCAAAGTAACTATTGTGCAATTGACAACAAAACTAAGTACAGCAACGTGTTCGATTATTACAAGCAAAATAAGAGCATTAACGTTTGAGTTGTAAGGGAAAAAAATAATAACAATGAAAACTATATTACATTAATTATATGAAAATGAGAATGAAAACAGAGACCAGCAAAGAAGCAGAGCTTGTAGAAGAGCTGGTCCCTGGCAAAAGGTAAGGCATAAATACAATACAAACTAGACTGGGCAATCATGCATGACATGCCCCCCCCCCAAAAAAAAAAGGGGGGGGGGGTAGAAGAAGACAGATACATGGCCATGGAAAGCATGGAAAGCAAACAAGTCAAAAACATAACACAATTCCTATCGAAGAGAAAGCATTGAAAAATATTGTAAAAACAAAAAGCTGCGAAAAGTAACGATTTAAAGGAGTAAGCTTTACAAAAGACGGAACAAGAAGGACAATGTGACGGGTGGGGTTAGGACTCAGTAACCAAAACCCATTCCAGACCTGCCATGCACCATCAAAAATTGGCATGGACACTCCCCCCCCCCCTCCCCCCCCTCCCCCCCCCTCCCCCCCCCCCCCCCCCCCCCCCCCCCCCCCCCACCACCACCACCGTGGGCAATAAATCGACTCTTTTGTGCTAGGGGTCTCTAGACAGGGTTATAGCAGCCTAGCTAAATACCTATTGATAGTTTTATAGGTTATATTTGTCCAACACTAGAAAGAGGATTCAGTTATTTCATCAAGAAAACATTACTGCAGAATTCAACAGCATATCTGCAAAGGGTTGTTAGATGGAGCGGATTATTCATCCGCGTACAGCAGAATAATTCATCTTGCCCGGTATTCCTTTTGCGGCACAGTATTATTTTTGACATGGAATAAAGATATCTAAATAAATTCATAGTGCAGCCGAGCAAGCGAATTTTTAACGCGTAGTTTGTGGGGGGGGGGGGGGGGGGGGGGGAGAGAATAAAAAATAGAGGTATAGATATTGCCTGTAAAAATGGGCTTCGTTTAAGACATGAGTATTTCATTAATGACTGTAACTATAAGTATAATTATCATACTTATAGTTACAGTCATTTATGAAATATTGGGGTATTTTCATAGCGCTCATATCCACCACGTAAGGTGTTCATGACGTTCCAATATTACCCCCGCTCTAACTAGGCTATCGATTTCGGTGCTCACGGCAATAAAGGAATTCCTTCCTACCGGTACCCATTTAACACCTGGGTGGAGAGTGGCAAATGTCGATTGATGTCTTGCCAAAGGACACTAGTGCCGTACCGTGGTTCGAACCTACGACCCGCGCATTTCCAGTCAAGTGTTTAAACTACTCGACTACGACACCTCCACTCCCCATTGTCATGATTGTGTATTTCCCGTGTGGGCCACTAAAAGACTCCGACGCAACTACATGACAAGAAAGAATTGTAGAGCCCTTAGATGGAATATATATATATATATATATATATATATATATATTAAGATGACCAAGACCCTTATTACTTGCCAATGCAGGTCCTAACAAAAATAATATATATATGCTTTATTGTTTAAATGAGAAAGTGCGGGCATTCACGATCGTATGATCAAATTAACTGTTATTAAAGGTAGTGATAAAACGTTATGTAATAAGAGTCGAGAAAGTGGTTGCTTTGTCATGCTATGCTCGCACGTGACCCCCTCTTTCTCAAAATTGACCCCGGTAATTCCACTGATAAAGATGATCGCAATAGACACAGTGTGTACATTACCATAATTTTTTTTTTTTTAAATTGATGACTGGGATTATTTGACACAATTGACATCATAGTAGTGATGTCGTAGTCCAGTAGTTTAAAGACTTGACTGAGGATCTAGACGTTATTGGTTTAAGCTTCGCACGACACTTGTGTGACTATCTCAGTTCAATTTCATTCCATTCAATTCAAATCAATTTGTTTTTATTCCCAAACGATCGAAAATTACAAATAAATACAAAAATATGTGCCGTGTACAATATAATTCAATTGATAAAGAAAAAGGAAGCTAATAAAAGGCAAAGGCAAAATGAAATACAAATATCATGTACATGAATGAATATAGGCACATTATTAAAATTAATTGGGAATGATTTAGTGAAATGACTAAGTGCATATCACGACTTATTTAAAAACATGTTGTTGAAATCAAGTCTAGAAACGGGGTAGTTAGAAATCACGAATCCTTGAAGACGGATAAATAAAATTTACCCCACTACTCGTTATATTGACTACATGGAGGTGTTGTGGCGCAGTGAAAAAGTCACCGGACTGTAGATCACAAGGTAGGGGGTTCGAATCCCAGCCAAAGTCCTTTGGCAAGACATTAATCTACATTTGCCACTCTCGACCCAGGTGTAGAAAATGAGTACCGGCAGGAATTTACTCCTTGAAGCTTCAGCGCTTTCATTAGGGCAGCTAGGCTGAGCCGGGGTAATACATGTAATCCAAAGCTCTTTGAAAGCGCATAGAGGCAATGATAAATATGTGATATGCGCTATACAAGAACTGCGTATTATTATTATTATTATTATTATTATTATTATTATTATTATTGTTATTATTATTATTATTATTATTGTTATTATTATTATTATTATTATTGTTATTATTATCGTAAAACAGACATCCTTGACGATATTCATATAAATATTACCCAAAGAATGAAGTAAAGGAAACCCTGGCATAAATCAATACGTTTCCACACTTTTTAAAAATATATCATATAATTCAACCTAGTTAGATAAATGGGAACAATGTTGTTGTTTTCTTTCATGCATAAAATATGTATATATATCTATAACATAACTGAATTGTACGCCTTATCAATGACAGTATATCAATTTTTTTTGGTAAGAATCATTTATATAATTCATATAATCGAAAGATTATGGAAAAAATCATATTAGAGACAGCAAATGTAATACTTTGTAATAATAATTTGGTGACTATTTTTTTTTTCGAAATTCGATTAAGCTATAAAAGATTGGGGTATTCCCGAATGTATTTTTTCCTTTTTGGGAGTTAACAATAATTATCTGATTTTTAGTTCTTTTAAGATCTGCCACTCTGAATAAAACCTTAGCTGTAGATTTTTAATTTATATACACAGGGGCGGCGCCAGGGTATTTTGATAGGAGGGGCAAGACGACCTAAAGATGACCTCATATTTTTATCCATTAAATAACAGGGGTAATATAGAGTTATATGTTTAAGACCTCTCTTTATAATACTCTTTCTTCTTTCTTCCCTTTTCTTCCCTTTTCTTCCTCCTTTTCTTCTTTTTTCTCCTTTTTTTTTCACTACTTGAAAAATCATAGGGGGGGGGTGGGGGCGGCAGGGCGGGGGGGCGTTCGCCCCCTCTGCCCCCCCCCCCCCCCCCGTAGCGCCGCCCCTGTATATACAATTGCTTCCACGCGATAATCAAAATTTTAGCGAATCAGTCGTAACACAAACGGTAACGGGTAAATCCTAAATGCATACACTAAACATGTAACTCCTGTAAAGTGTAAAGGCGGATTCACACCGAACACGACACACGACACACGACACGACAAAACGACATAATACACGACAAACGGCGAAAAAACAGTGCACACCGCACACGACATTCGCTAATAAGTCGTGCTGGAGAGAGGGAGATGTCGTTTTTGATGATGAGAATGTCGTGATAGTATTCATTTGAAGTTCATCATTGTAGTCATCAAAATAATTCTATAAGAGTTTTATATTGTTTAATTCTGAAATCATTTATTCTTTATTTGGATTTCTAAAAGTTGTTAAATTGGTCAAGTGACACATGTTGAGAAATTACAAAAGTGATATTTACCGTTTTCTATTCGGAATAATCATAGCAGCGGTTTTTTTTTTTCTTCATATCGTGTGAGTATTTTAAATACATTTTTAAAAAAATGATCTTTGTCGTCTATTCGGAATAATTCAAGCAGTTTTGTTTTATACACTCACGACTGACCATGTTTTAGAGACAAAATGATCTGAAAAATATATTTCCTTAATTGAAAATAGTGGTGCAGGCTTATAATCATCTAGAATACGGGTATCAGACATTAGGAGAGTAGATCTACTTGAATTTCTTGCTGGACCAAGTCTAACGGACATTTTTGTTTTCCATTTATGACGAGTAGATCGTCTATGACACATGGTCATAACCTTATTTCTGTGACATACTAGTAACATGAGTAATATGCACATTTTCCCCAAACTTAAAAAAAAAAAAATATTATCTCTGCAATTTGGATTTGGTGCAGCTACGGGGGGGGGGGGGGAATAAATAAATGGCTAAGTGGGAGGTTGCGATATGATAGGACTCCTCACACACCCTCTCCTTTCTAATTGGTTTGTTTTATTACTTCACATTCTATTAAGTATACTCACTTCCATACCAATATACCTCAAATAAAATCGCAGTCACAACCGCATACCTTGCAAGTTTCTCCTTTCTTTCAAATTGTAAATACAGGGGGAAAGTTGTCGATATTGTTGGATATTCTATGTATCTGTGCCAGTTATCTCAAAACACACTCATGGTTGATAAAAAAAAAAAAAAATCAGATATTTTTCAACAAAGCAAAAGCAATACTTTGCCCCATATTATGGAAAATCTTTAAATGACTCCAGAGAATACGTTTTCAAAGTTGCATTGAAAAAATACACTTTTAAAATGTCTTTCCCTATTTCTTCTCCCTCTCTCTCTCTCTTCTCTTTATTCCCCTCTCTCTCTATTCCCTCCCTCTCCCCCCCCCTCTCTCTCTCTATCTCTATTCCCTTCCCCCTCTCTCTTTCAAATTTGTTCAGTACACATTGTATTCTGTTTGAGAGCTGAAAAAAAAAATGAATATAATTGGAAAGATTATCATTAAACAATACAAATATTTAAAAGACTTAAACAGTTATTTAATACTGTGATTCAAAACTTTAAATGAGATAGATTTCTACAACAAGCACCTTTAACAAAAAAATAGACCAGTATGGATTTTCCTTTAAAACAGTATTGAGAAATGATGTAAATATTTTCAGTTATAGTATTGTATTCAGGTAAGTTTAAGCTCCTTCAGTGTGTAAATGGACTTCATCCCCAAGAATGTATGATGTAGTAAGCAAATACAATTAGCTCATACACCCCCCCCCCCCTTCCAGAATACATGGAACATACTGCTAATAAGATGCATCTAACTGCAATGATTATGTATGGGGAGGGGAACATAAATTGATATTCAACGACATTAACCACAGTTAAATTTTGAAATAGAGATTTGACAAAACTTTGAAAAGCCCAACTGAAGAATTTACTTATAATTGCAGACTAAATAACATTCTAACCAGTGGTAGTGCATAACATAGTTAAATTAAAGAAGAGAAGTAAGATAGTTGTAGGGGCTGTGAAATAAAATTCTTCATGGGGGTAAGACTGTTATTCAAAATACTAAAATGAATGGACTATGTTATGCCATTGTGAGATCATTTGAGGATCGAGGGGAGGGGGGAGCAAGGGGTACTGGGGTACTAGGAACCAGTGGCGGATCCAGGATTTCTTGAGGGAGGGGGCTCAATATTCACAAAATTTTCTGACAAGCAAAAAAAAAAAAAAAAAAAAAAAAAAGAAAGGTCCACAGCATTTTGGGGCCCCTTTTTGGTCCCAGGGAAGGGGGCCCGGGCCCCCTGGCCCCCCCCCCCCCCGGATCCGCCACTGCTAGGAACTACAAGGAAGGGGTGTGGTGACACAGGTAGTATTAATAATAGCAGCCGATGGACTGGGGAGAGACACTGCTATCTGAGAACGATGAATGGCATCAAGTTCATTCCCTTCGACTCCCTCTTGTTCTTGTGAGCATCCTTTTGCATCAGCTACCAGGTACAATCTCTTGTAGGTGTGTACATACCCTGCAAAATAATAAAAGAATTAAACAATGATATAGCTTTCCTAACAACAAGCATTACATCATAGCTACAAAGTGACTTGTATAGTTGTATAACATTTTTGAGATACAATTCACAAAACACATAAATCAAAATTACTCAACATTTTCTTGAATGAACAGAAATTTAATAAGATGAGAAAATAGCATCTAACATAGCAAGAGACTATAACACAAGCATGCATGATGTGTTTATGTATTAAATGCTATCGTTGTGTAGGACCATGACAAAGCTTATGTTTGTAAATAGAAGATCAGGGTATAAATTATTTCCCTGTTAAAACAAAGCAGCACAACTAATTGACATGACTTTGAATGAACACCCATCCCCAGTTTCCATGAATTGATGCATTGGGAAAACAATTGGATTGTATAAAATAAAATTGTACTTACTCTCTTAGGTAAGGATGTGAAATCAACAATACTAGTACGTTAGTAAGTGTTTTTCCTTGAGGATGGGAAACAGGTGTGTGATGACCTGAAATGATGATGGCACCAGTTCTACTTCTCTTCCCTCGTTCTTCCTCATGTTCTTGTACTGCATGAAACAAGCCTGTATGTTGACCAAACTACATCCAGCACTTTCTCCTGTAGATTTAGTAAGAAAGGAATTTAGATCATTATTGTATTTTTGCCAGGATAAGAAATAACAAAGCAAAATGAAATTGCTAAAAAGAATAATAATTTACTTTAAAAGACAAAATAGCAATGCTGAGAATAATAATGATTTTAAAAATAAAAGTAGTAAATAAATTATTTGACCAGATGAATTCTGACTTGCTTTATGTCTTATTTATAATGACATAATTGATGGGGGATGTTGTACTGTATGTAAAGTATCTATATAAAAACTACTTATCAGTTTCCATCTCCAAACGAATCTTTAACTTCAATTTAGAGTTGAATGAAACAAAATAATTACCAGATCTTTCAAGCTTGCTGGCAATCTTTCAGCAAATGTGTCTCGCCCTTAATATTCTCATGTTTGTACAGGGATTAGCCTGGTTTTCCAGTGTTTAATCCTGGCCCATTCTTTTATGCTGCAAAAAATAGATGGAGAAAGTAACAAACCATAAGACTACAAATAAACAGGTTCATAAATATATAAGGTTCTTTTAATATTTCTTCATGGAATGGACTTTTATTTCATATTAGAAATTCACATTTAGTCTCATCTCAAATGGAATGGTTAGTCTTATGATAGAAATTTATGTAATTATTCAACTTGAAAAAAAAAGTGAAACATAAAATTTAACCTATTTCAATTTATCAAGAGTTTATATAGCGAAATGGCAAAGGATAAATCATAATAAAGGCCATAGTGACATATAATTTGATTTACAACTTACATGTACTACACTCCCACTCAAACAAATGTTGGGATTCGCCCCTTTTTCTAAATGTAGACTTACATGTAGGGGTTTATGAACAGCAAGTGTACATAATACATATACATCTACTCTAGATCCAGAGGCGGATCCAGGAATCAGGATTTTGTCAAGGGGGGGGGGGGGGGGGATATCTCAGAAAACTTTCTGACAAGAAAAGAAAAATAAAGGTTATCTTATTTATTTTTTATTTTTTATTTTTTTTGGTCCAGTTTTCCTTCAAATTCTCTGAAAAGCAAAAAGGGGATGCCCCCTAAATCTTCCACTGCTAGATCTTTGACATCCCTGTTTCGGAATTGTAGCCCTAATGAAAAAATTCTCTCTGAAAATTTCAGTTTTACTAATACTGCCATATCTCAAATTGATCTAATGATTATTCTTATTTCTCCCTTTTTAAAAATTATTTTATTGGCCTGTAACTTAGACTGCTTCTAGATCTACTGGAACTGCTTTGATCAAAACAAAAAGAATCAAAACTACCTAAAACAAACAAATAATAAAACAAAAAGATAAGGAGCCTGGAGGAGTGAGTTTAAGATTAAGACTAACTGTTAGATCTAAATGTTAGACCTACAAATAAGAAAAAAGTCTCTAACTTAGTTCTAGATCTACATACAACTCTAGATCTAATGTTAGTCAGTGACATGTATGATGTAAATTGATGTTAGATATCTTAAATTTAGAGTCTAAAGATTAGACTCTTGCCTAACTTAGAATCTAGACCATGGCATAGTATTATTTGGCCTAACGTTAGGCTCTAGATCTGGATCTAGTAGAATTAACAGCTTAGTAAGTACACTACAAGCCCCCCCCCCCCCCTTCCCCCACATTAGGCTCAAATTAATAACCAACAACAGTGAGACTAAATCATGTCCAGTTGAGTAGATGGTCTAGTATTAAAGTTAACAGTCAGTGACACTGACAGGTTCGAAATTTGTAGGGGGGGGGGGGGGGGGTCTCTCTCTCTGTCTCTCTCTCTGTAGATTTTACAGACACTAGACCATTATAATGCAGACCATGGCATAGGCTAGCTCTGATTTTAAACGGAATGATGCCCATACCATGTCCATGCCCCCCCCCCCCCCCGGCCTCAACTTCAAGATACAATGCCTGGAGTCTGGACTCCTGGACCTGTAATGGTCCTGGGGCTGGGACCGGGCTGGAGTTTAGCTTTAACAGTTAGGCCTTGTTTAGTTTAGTTTACATGTTGTTAGGAATTAGGCCTATAATATATCTAGACAGCTAGACCTAACTTAGATCTGGAGCCAGGGATCTAGCTCTAGATCTAACTTTTACTCATTGAATTTGCTCATAGCCATAACCTAGCCTAACTTAGGGCTAGGTAAAGTTAAGTTTAGCCACCATTTATTCTCTCCGCAGTCTAAGTTAGATCTATAGTCATAGACGATAGATTCTCTAAACTTACTGTTAATGTTATTGTAAACGTTAGTTTTGGTCTTTGTCAAGTTGATCAAACATTGGCCTTTGGCTTTGTTAAGTTCGTCAAGCATTGATAAAATATAGACTAGAGTCTATAGACCTCTCATCTAATTAGTCTTAGTGTTACTTACCGTAGATAAACTTTCAGCAACCTTTCATCCAAAGGATCAATCAGACAAGTAGATCTAAGTAACTAAGGTCTCTCGTTTTGGTTGGACTTGACGAAAACATAACAGATGCTGTGTTTTTGTGTATAGCTCTATGGTACTTTTTGTGCCGTGCGATAAAATAATTTACACGTAAAATTCCATAGAGATATGAGCTGGACCCTGGAGAAGTGAAAGTTTCTGCAATGCAATTAGCAGCTTTGGATGAATATGACGTCACTGCAAATCCTCCACGCTAATTGGTTGGTGGCCAAAATGTCACTGAGCGATTTTCTGAAACGACTAAAAACCCCTAAAACGTCGTGCACGACGTTTCGAAAAATGTCGTGGCAGGTGTGCACGGTGCCATAGGGTTTGCATTAGAGCGATTTTTCAGAAAGTCGTTCATGTCGTTTTGTCGTGTCGTGTGTCGTGTGTCGTATTCGGTGTGAATCCGCCTTAAGCCTTTACGAATATTAAGAATGATTTTGCAAGGGGTTAGGCTCTGTCCTCACAGGTAGAGAAGGGTTTGGGGAGGGGGGGGGGGCAAAACACCATGTAAATTAACCCGTTACCTGCTGGAAATTGGTGGTCCCTGAGTCAAGCCTATGGGAATTTGAGAATTCAGTAGCCAATGGATTGAGAAAATAATCATAAGGAGCTGCATACTTACACATGAAAGCAAGGAGTGTATAGGTTGCTGGCTGAGGAACCACAGTGTGCTACAACTAGAGAAAAACAGATCCATTGCGACAAAGTTTTGCCTGTAAACCATTGGAAAAGTCCACCCATAATTTCATAAATATCAGAAAAAACTATCAGATTAAAAAACAACAACAACAACAAAATAACATAAATACGATAAAATCTAAGAACGGTTTGTTTTTTTTATATCGAAACCTGCGTTCGACCAACACAAATGGCAATTTAATGATTCCCATGCTGCTAGCTCTCAATTTGCTGTTTTTGTTTTGTTTTGTTTTGTTTTGTTTTTTTGTTTTTTGCTGGGAATTATTCAAAAGTATATTTTATCTCGAATATAAATGAAGAAAAAAATTATCTTTTGTATAGCGGGAGTACAACTCATGAGTTAAGTATATATATATATATACATATATATATATATATATATATATATATATATATATATATATATATAAATATTCAGGCAACAAAAATGTTTTTTCTAAGTGAAAGTTTTATGAAAATGTTATAGTGAAAAACGCATCATTATCTCATCATTCTTCCGTACATCAAGTGACCACGTTTCAGTCAATGTGCTTCCTTTGGCAAAGATTTAGCAATGTATCAACTAGATAAGGTAGATTATGACAACAACTTAGATTGCAGTAAATATACATCTAGTACTATAATAAAAGATTTTAATTCAAAAAGAAATACGGGTTCAGTGGATTACAGGCATTTTCCAATATTCAATTTGATGTCTGACTCCATGCATCCTGGCATCTTTAATGATATTTGTTCTCCTATAAATCATGCTCATTGACCTCTTCAACAGTGAAATAGCAATCTAGTTCCAATAGTTTCAGGAGGCCTGGGCCCTATTTCATAAATAACTGCAATAATTGCAATAATTGCAATAACTGTTATAAGCTACTGAAATCCTTGCATCTGATTGGCTGAGAGCAAATTTGTCGGCAAAAATCACCGACAAGACACTTGATGAAACGCCCCCCTGTTCTTTGATTTACAAGAAAGTCAATGACTTGATTATACCAAGGAGACTTTGAAATGAAGGCCTGTATTTTCTTCACATTCCACCTTTATCACATACGACCTCCGTTTGCTCACTGGAATACAAATTTCCGACAATGAATTTTTTTTTTTGAATTGCCGAAAAAGAATGGAAACACTAGCGTAGTTGAGGGGGGGGGGGGGGGGGGAGCAGGGGGGCCGAGCGTCCCCTGACAACTTTTCCTCATTTTTTTTTTTTTTTTTTTTTGCTTGTCAGAGAATTATGGAGGAAAACATCTGATAATTCCCCCCCCCCCCCCCACTGAGCGACTTCTTTTTGAGGGCTGGAGAAAAAAAAATTGTTAAGTTGGGTATCTTCGCATATATGAGTGTGAGGGTGTGTGTGTGTGTGTGTGTGTGTGTGTGTGTGTGTGTGCGTGTGTGTGGAGTGAATCATCTGTTCTATAATAAATACACCATCAGACCATAGTAGCATTCTCCGTATCGTTTTATTTTATTGGCTTTTTCTTTTCCATCCCCGGGGAATTTTTTTTTTTATAATTTATCTGGTAAAATATTAAATACTTCGTGCTACATGGATATCAATATTTTTTCTCCGCGACTTCTCACGAGACCACTTTTGAATTGTTTTTATAATAATCATGATGATTTGAGAAAGGCGTATCCTACTCACCAATAACAGGCTGCGAACAGGTATTGATGTTGATCGGATCACAGACTTTTGCGTTGCCTACATGGAAACAACATAGGTACACATTTTATCCATATTTTATTGGTCAAAATTATTAGAACACCTGCTAAACGGAACAAATTGCATATTTATCAATATCTAATTCTTTAATACCACAACTTCTGGTGGCTGATTTAAGTATTTGTGTATTTCCAGACAATAGGGAAGCCCTAGACTATCAAAATGTCGAGGATAAGCAAGATTTCAGTCAAAGTTTTTTCAATACTGCCATACAGCCATTACAGCTTTGCATTTCTCTAGCATTGTATCAGTGTGTTTCCATCAATTTTGTCAAAGCTTAAAAACCTGTTTTAGCACTTCTGAAGTTCATTACATAGTACACTCTTAAAATGTTGGGTAAAGTTAATTGGGTAACTGCTGGTTGGTTAAAAATATTCCCAATTCTGGGCTATTATTAACCAACTGGACACTCGAGTGGTGTAACCAATATTGGTCAATAATTGTTACCTAAGTATTGGGCATATATTTACCAACAGTATTTGGTGAGTATGGGTTGGGTACTTGTTGCCCTGCAGTTGTGTAATTTTGTCACATTCCCTTTGCAAGTTGGGTATATTTTGTTGGGTAACTGATGGTTGGTTAGAAATTCGCATAGAAATTTACCAACAGCTATTTGGTAAATCAGGGTTGGGAAATTCTTACCCTGATGTTGTGTAATTTTGTCACATTCCCTTAGCGTTGTTGGGTAAATTTTGTGAGCAACTAATGCTTGATTATAAATTCGCTGAACAGTGTGTGCGTGCGTGTGTGTGTGTATGTGCGCCCATTTAAAGCGATGACATAGGCATGAACTTTACATTCGGACCGATGACACACAGCGAACCGATGACGTCATCGGTTGGCAGACCTGCGCAGTTAGACCCAAATTAAATGCTTTTGCATATAGGGGTAGGTCATCAGTTAGTGTTACGCGAACAAGTCGTCGGTTGTATAGAAACATTTCAGACGGGTCATCGGTTATGCGGTTGAATTCTACACACACAGGTCATCGGTTATGCGGTCAAATTCTAGGTTGTAAAAGATGTCATCGGTTATTATGCGCGCACAGGTATGTGTGTGTGTGTGTATGTGTGTGTGTGTGTATGAAGGGGATGGGGATTTTACCCAACAGGGGGAAAATTAGTTACACGTTGGAAAACATTAATGGATAATGAATTGTTGGTTGTGATGGTGTCCAATCAAAGATAGATATATTTCCACTACTTATTTCGTCATGTTATAACTAAATTGGTCAAATAAAATTCTTTAACCAGTTAAAGTCTTTGTGGAAAATTGAAAACCGGAACAGTAGTTTCGTCCTAGAGCGAACGATGCATTTGCAATTTATCGTGCGCTCTTGATCTAGCACGGTATTGCCGTTCCGGTTGTATCATTTTCGACAAAGAATACATAGGCGTCCTTTGTCATGTGCAATTGTTAATCTCCGTCCTAGAATCCCGCGTACGTTGCAGAATGAAAACTCCCTAATGGCGTGTCAAAGACGACGCTACTCGATGATGCAAACCTACGTCAGGAAATACAACTGGCATAAAATCTAAATATCAAAGATAAAATTAAGTTCTGGGGCCTGTTTCATAGAACTTGTTATCAATAACAAGTCACAATGACTGTCATAAGCTTCTGAATTCATAGCATTTTATTGGCTGATAGTAAATTTGTCATAGATCTGGTGCCATTGTTATTGATGATAAGAATAATGAAACGGGGACCAGATCATGCAATTACATTGTGAAGGAAACTGTCTGGAAGCAAAGCTCTGAAGATCCACAAGTTGTGTAACATTCAGTCCAAAAAATGAAGTCCAACACAACACAGAACCCAGCAAGTGGGACTGATTCCAAAACATCCAATAGCTCAGTATGAGTGAAGTCCAAATAGAATCCAGCAAAATCCTGGTAAACAAAAACGAGTTTTCCATGAAACATACACCAGTAGATTGATGAAATATCACTTATTATAATCTAACAAGATGGATTAAAAAAAAAAACAACTGAAAAGTTGAAATTTAAGGATAAATCCCCCCCCCCCCCCCCCCCCCCCCCCCCCCCTCCCAAGCAATAAAAGGACAAGCAGGCAGGTCAAGCAGGTCAGCTCCTTCTGCTCTTGCCTTCATTTTGCCAAAATAAATATATATTTCCATTAATTCCGAACAGCTTTTTGGAAGGACGGTACGCATATTAAGTTTCATTACACACTGATTACAGGAATGCCTAAAGCGGATTTTCCTTTGCCGAGATTGGGAAGAAATAATTATCTCGAAGTTACATTTTGAAATACATGAGTGGTTGAATATGTGGGGGGGGGGGGGGGGGGGTAGAGATCCTACTGTTTGAAGCAATGGATTTGATATCGTCATTAGATGGCGCTGTACATGTTGCCATATTCCCCAAATTAAGGTGACTTTCTATTTTGTGTGAAAAAAAAAAATGAAATGTCCTTCCAACCTAAAAAAAAAGTGTACCAAATCTTCTCCTTATTTTCTAGTCATTATTTTGAAATGCTAATTCAACACAGGGCTCTATAAATTACGGGATGAATATTGGTAAGGGAGGCCCGATGGCTCAGTGGTAGAGCATGGGTCTCGTAACGGGGAAGAGTTTGGTTCGAAACCGATTGGATGCTGGTGCCCTTTGGTAAGGCATTAATCCTTCTCCCTCGGAGATGACCTAAAACCGGGGGTCAACCTTGTTCCTTACTTACAAGCAAACATAATTATGCTTTCTTAGCAGTCAGGTAAAATAAACCATCAAACAATCAATATTATTTTAAAGGTTTGAAGCTCAGAGTGTTTAGTGAGAAGCTTCCCAGGTAATTATGTAAATACAATAATAAGGCAAACTTCGCTCACGAGCGTTTCTTCTTCAAACGAATATCTTGTAATCCAGATGGAAAAAACCCAGTAGCAACTAGACCAGTTGAATTCTATTAACTGGTCTAACTGGACCAGTTAGAATTCAACTGGTCAAGCTTCACTGGACCAATACAACTGGACCACTTATAATGGTTATCCCATTTCAATTTCCACGGTTATCAGTTGGCTTTAACTGGTACATTGATAACTGGACCAGCTGGAGACCAGTTGAAACCAGTTAATTGTAAACCAGTAGACTCCACTGGTATCCAGTTGGAATTTCCATTGAAACGAGTTGAAAGCTTCCGTTGAAAGACTAGATTAGTCACAAATTAATTAGCACTTGTGCTTATTATTTGTGCCAATCGAAACAACTGTGAACTGGTTTGGCTCCAATATTTCCAATGTAAAGTTATTGACAATAAATGGACTCAATGTATTTAATGCTAGGTTAGTGTTTCCCTAATTCATACTTAATTACCTAAAATAATTGATACACAATAAAGAAATGTCCTAAAACACGATAAAAACTACTTTCAAAAATAAACTCAAGACAATTTCAATAGCCCTGTCTATCACCTTTGGAAATGTGCGAACATTACAATGGCGTATTTCGTAATCCGAACAAGATTTCTGTGGGCAGTACAACAGGCCTTCGAAATTGCCCTTGAGTTTATTTTTCGAAAGTAGTTTTCATCGTGTTCTAATAACTTTTAGTTGATCTTTTCTTGTATTTTGGAAATGTATTGTCTGAAACCATGGAAACTAAATCATCAGTAATAAAGAAAAAGTTATGCTGTAAATTCAAATAAATTGTATGCAATTATTAATCTACACGCGCCCAGTATTTATTATGCAAATGAACTGCTGTCAAAAGAGGAGGCGCGATGGCTCAGTGGTAGAGCAGTGATCTCCTAACTGGGAGGACCTGGGTTCGAAAAGAAGTGGAAGCGCTAGTGCAGTTTGGTAAGGCATAATATCCCCATTACCAAGTCCCTCGGAGAGGACTTAAAGCCGTTGGTCCCCTGGTTGCTTACTTACAAGGACACACATGCTTTCTTAGTAGTCAGATAAAATAAACCATAAAACCATCAACTGGGACAACTGGAAATATTCCCACAGACCAGTCATCAACTGGTGGAACTGGAAATACGAACACAGACTAGTTATCAACTGGTGCAACTGGAAGTATGCCATGCACATGGCCAGTTATCAACTTGTGCAACCAAGGAGGTACTAGACCTAGTCTAGTACCTCCTTGGTGCAACTGGAAATGTGCCCATAGACCAGTTATAACCTGGTGCAACCAGGATCAACCAGTTACACGTAACTGGTTCCAGTTAGAATTTCTAAATGGTGTAACTAACTGGTTTTCCTTCGGGATAAGTATATAGAGGAATCGCACAAGCAGCCATGCTAGAGGACAAACAATGATAAACCTGCATGTGCAGCGCATCAGACTATGAAAGCCATTGTTGCTTTTGTTTGTCTTCCATCGTGATATCATTTGGAACCTCAGTCTATTGTGTAATACCAATTCTTTACCATACTGAGCATATCGCGTTCTCGGATTTGTTAAGGAGCTTGCAAAGCAAACAATAGAGTAGGGTACAAATGCATAGATCACTGCAAAATCTCTAGACACCGTACAAGGTACAGAAGGTATTTAAACATTTATTCAAGGCATTATGAGGGCATGCCATCGGTGTTCCCTACATATAACGCTCTCTGTGGAAACGGGTAGAAGTTTTAATTCACCAGTTCGGAATTATCATTTCCCGAGTCCCAAGCTGTTCCAAAGTCTATTACCTACTTGAACTCTTGATCAGGTTACATCCTTGGATCAAAATGTCGTCTGTTCCCGTCTTGTATCATGCTGAAAGTTCTTTCTATTCGCAGAGGGTAAGTGAAAATCAAGACTCTGATAAGGTAAAATACTAAGACAATTAATGTAAAACAAACTAGGTTATACTGAAGCAGAGCTGCATAGTTTGTCTATTAATGGTCAAGATCTTACGTATGTAAATTTATACACTACCTAGAGTAAATATCACAGTGGGGATGATTCGTGTAAAATTGTGATGTGCAATGCGAACCATTTGAATGGTTCAAAGCACGATCAAAGAAAAATATGGATTGCCACACCCACTTCAATAATGAGCTTTGCACCAAAGGGTTATGGGTTTAAAAATGCTCACATAGTAATTTGATCCACATTGATGGCAGTCATCCTACTTATTGGATTCGTACTGACTTATCAATTTTTGAAATTATAATAATTCGCAACGCTTTATAAAACAGGGCTCTGGTTTATATTCCGATTCAGACCGATACACTTCATGCGAGAAAATAATAATGAACGTACGAAGCACGTAGTCCAGTTCATTTGAAACTGTAAAGTGTCAACATGTAATATTCGATGAAATGTATACGGTATATTAACCTGGCCAGACTCGACGGCTTTAGCATACATGCACGACCGATGTGTATATTTAACAGTATTTAAGCTCTCTTACATAATTATTGTACTTTACACGCAAAGTGCATATTGCATAATACATGTACGTATTGACACAGGAAACTCATGCCTAGATACCTTGAATCTGGTATGGGCTCCCAGTCAGCATTACAATTCATTTAAATGCAAATGCACTTCTTACGTGAACCTACCTAAGCACCGATGCAATAGCTTTGTTTATTACTTGTTTCTTGTATAAAAGTTTCTCGTGACATCTTAAAAGCTTGCCAGAGCTTTGTCGGTCACAGCAGTAACCAATGCATGCAAAGTGTATCCCATCCCTCTATATAGAGATGCCATTATGCATAGCAGGTGAATTAAATATTAAAAACCAGGGATTCTGGAGAGAGACATGCATAGATTGAAAAAATAAAGTCAACTGTATCTTCCGCAAAGACTCGAAATGTTGTTATGCTAATAATTATCTTTAATACAGGCTCGGCTGTCTCTAGCAGAAAAGGGCATCAAATACAAGAGTCACCTTATCAACCTCATTGCGGGAGAGGTGCACGAAGAATGGTTCATGAGGAGGATTAACCCTAAGGGACAGGTGCCAGCTATGGAGCATCATGGTCAATACTATACAGACTCGCGAGATATCATCGAATACGTCGATACATTACCCTCCGATAGTAAGTCAAAAGATAGGGGCGTATCCAGGACTAGTCCACTTGAAATTTGATAAACCTGGAAAAGTTCTGTCCGTTGAAGGTTTTTTTGTTTGTTTGTTTTGTTTTGTTTTTGTTTGTGTCTGTGTGTGTGTGTGTGTAGATTTATGCTCCCATGTTGTCTCCGACCAATTTCAGCTTTGCTGCCCCCAAAGCAACTTTGAGCATTTTGCTTAATATGCATAAATCAAAAACGTCACATAGACAGGCAACGTTAAACCACCCAAGACAACTTACGCACTATGTGCTGCACTCAACTCTAATCTTGTGCAATGAAACCTGCGATACAAAACAATAGACCTGTTCACAAATACATTCAAATGTTATGCGTACTTTTAAAAGAAAGGTTGTTCTTGACAACCTGAAAGCTTGTCAGAGGCTTGTCAGACACGGGAACAAGTAATGTATGCAAAATGGATTCCAAGTATTGTAGTTCATTCATTAATAACAGGTTAATGGAATACCTCGTTTAACAGGGGCGGCGCTACAGGGGGGGGTGCAGAGGGGGCGACCGCCCCCCCTATGATTTTTCAAGTAGTGAAAAAAGAAAAAAAAAAAGAAAAAAGAAGAAAAGGAGGAAGAAAGAAGAGTATTAAAAAGAGAGGTCTTAAACATATAACTCTATATTCCCCCTGTTATTTAATGGAGAAAAAATATGACGTCATCTTCAGGTCGTCTTGCCCCTCCTATCAAAATACCCTGGCGCCGCCCCTGCCTCGTTACTAGGTCCCCAGGAAAGAAACATCCATATAAATTTGAATAACTTTGTGAACAGGTCTATTCCCTGGTATATCATCCGTGCATTGCGTCACAAGTTATATAAGATGAATAACACACTGGGTTTTGATATGCAAATTAGGTAAATTGTTAAAGTACACATTCAAAGAAAATCACAAATATGATAAATAATGTATCACTAGAAACTGGCAAATTAACAGATAGCAATCGTATCAGTTTAAAGTCAACTACATATCAGGTAATTAAACAATAATACAAATAAAACTACCTCCCAGCATCTGCGATATACAAGCGCTTCGCCAAAAAAATAACAATGTTTCAATGACGTCAATAAAGGGAACAATCCTGTCCAAGCAGACGACGTCCCATAAAGAATGAACATAAGTGCAGTGCAGTTATTTCTCAAATTATAAAGAATTTAGTGTATTCAAACGTGCCCATATTTCACACCATTCTAAAATGGGAATGAAACAGATTCTGATTACTGAAATCTTTTGTTTGTAAATATATAGGATGAGGGTTAATGAACAATCAAAGAAACCACACTTTCAAATTGAAAAGCCCGCTGAATGATTGCAAGGACGGTATTTATCCCTCATTCAACGCCGAACGTCCAGCAGTGTATGCAGCTGTGAATGCAATGGCGTCTATTTTGTTTACAAGCAACTGATTCCTTTATTCTTGTAACGCTTCATTTTCCGTCCAAATAAACCCATGCACGGGGTTTAGAGTGAGGCAATATATGGATTAAACATAATAGACTAATGCTAGCGAAGTGAAATAACTGAAGAGAAGATGACAAAATAGGCACTGAAAATATGTGAGATGTTATGGGACATCGTCTGCTTGTGCAATTAACGTCCTCCCTTTGACGTCACACATTTCAGCGGCTTTTGGAGAGCTGTTCAGGTGCTATGTCGGGGCTGTATTTTAGCAGTTGGAATTGATAATAATCATTACTTCGGATGTTTGCAAGCGTCGAATTTTGACAAACTTGTCCGGTCTAAGCTTCACCTACGCAATAATGAAAATTAAGTCAGTTTTAAAAATCAATGAATATCTACTTTAAGGTTGTCCAAGGGGCAACAAAGCTGAAAATGTTCTTTGACTACTTACGATAACAAATCCACAAATAACTTCAACGGACAGAACTTTTTCTAGGTTCACTGTTGGCTTTATAGGAGCGTCAGTGTCGGTTGAGACTGAAAGTTCAACGGGTTATGCCGAATCTGTTATATTCTTGGCTTTTCTGTTTATATCTTCTCTTATACTTTTATCATCCAACTACTCCTGTGAAATTGAAGAAGTTTTTCTTAAATGTATTGACAGATGTTTATTCCCTATTAGTTCAATTTCACTTTTTTTTTTTTTTTTTTTTTTTTTTGGGGGGGGGGGGGGTATAATAAAATCGTGAAAGTTCATAATCTTCGGGTAGCGTATTACAGAGATATAAATTTCCAGGGGGAGCAGTGTCGCAGCGTGGATACAGGCATTAAGGGGGAACGGACATCAAGGAAGGGGTTGCATCGAAATTATTAAACGCAAATTAAGAGGCACAGGGGGTCCTATCCTCTTGTTTTACGTTCCTTTCCCCGTCTGCCGTTTTTTCCTCTCTCTTTCACCCTTTTTTCGCCTTGCAATAAGGGGATGTGCCCCTGCCCCTGTATCTACGCCACTTTAGGGACCTATTGTTTTTTCCAGCTTTTGATCAGTCAGTGAATATATCATCCTGATAAGTCTGATTCAGATGGGTTTTCCTATGTAAGAGAGGTGGAGGAGTAGGTAGGGGGTGGGGGTGGGGGGGGGGTGGTTCGGTAGGATGCGGATGACATGCTTTTATTATGCACGGTCAATAGAGCATTTGATTTGATTCGATTTGACATGGTTTATACTGAAGATAAAAATCATCGAGGCTAAACGCTGAATTGACAGAGATTCTTGTACATATTATGAAGATTTAAAAATCTTAAAATTTAAAAATACATACATGACAAATGTAAATGTACAATATAGATATCACAACATAGCTTTGTAATGATACAAACTAAGATAGTAGTAAAGGATATTGCTAATCAAATTTTTTGTAATGATAATAGTCTGGGTGCCTGTCCCGAAATAGTCACCCCATTTTACTTATGAGATTTGACTCCTTAAACATGTTAAACTTTCATTCACCATCCATGTCATTCACAAAAAGCTTGTCAGCCCGCTCGAAGCTGCAGGGTTTGACCCCCAGAGCCCCCCCCCCCCCTCCCCCCAAAAAGGGCCTCTAAGTCGGGTCGATTTCAGTCCATCTAAGATATGCGCCAAAACTTTGTCAGAAGGAAGGTGTACGACTATACATTACCAAAACACCAAAACTGACAAAAATTTCCATCGGGAAGGGAGTGTATTAAACACGCCCCCGAAAAAAAAAACAACAACAACAAAGTGCCTGTCTGAAAACCCGCCCCGACGGGAAATTTTGTCAGTTTCTGTGTTTTGGTAATGTATGGTTATACAACTTCCTTCTGACAAATTTTGCGCATAATTATGTTAGATGGGTTGATATTGACTCGACTTTGGGGCCCTTTAAGGGGGCTCTGAGGGCCGAACCCGGCGGCTTCGTTCAGGCTGACAAGGTTTTTGTGAATGACATGGATTGTCTTACTAACTTTAAGGGGTCAAATCTCATATGTAAAATGGGGTGACTATTTCGGGACAGGCTCCTGGCCTAAAAGCAATAATAAGTTATCATGGGTGTTAAAACTTTCAATATAATCAAAGGGGGCATCTACGATGGGGTAGTAACATGCACAGTTCGTTACAAACTTTGACCCAAAAAAAGAACAACAACAACAAAACACAGTAAACATGGTAAAGGAGAATTTCAATAAATTTGAAAAATAGAAGTAAAAGAATATTGGGGAAAATAATTTATCATCAAGAAATGAAATCATGATCAAATGTGAGCTGTTTGATTATCCAGTCTGGAAAATAACTGAAATATATGGATAACATCATAAAACGTAAGACCCCGAAATTAACAATTATTCCCAGATGTTATATATATTGGACCGGTGATAACAAAATCGTAGCCAAAACTGTTCATGAATGATAAGTGATTCAGAAACAACACTATATCATAGCATATAATATAGACGGATCAATGTAGGGATTGTAGGGGTGTGATGAATTGATAAACGTGTCTTACTCTCATATCTTATATATTACAGTTAAATGAAGTCTTAGTGTTCAATATCAAGTTTCAAAACAGAATATTTTGTTAAAATGTATATCTCCACGCTTCCACTACCAAAACTTTTCAACATACACAAATTTGCAGATTGGTTATTCGGATCTAGGATATTTTTTTCGCAAGGGAAGGGGACCAATAATTTCTAACATCCCCCCCCCCCCCCAAAAAAAAAAAAAAAAAAAAGAAAGAAAGAAAGAAAGAAAAAAAAAAGAAAAAAAGAAAAGTGAAATTGAACTGATAGGGAATAAACATGTGTCAATACATTTAAGAAAAAACTTCTCCAATTTCACAGGAGTAGGGATGTTTTTAGTTGGATGATAAAAGCATAAGAGAAGATATAAACAGAAAAGCCATTCCAAAACGACAGCCAAGAATATAACAGATTCGCATAACCCGTTGAACTTTCAGTCTACTTGCTTAACCCTTTGCCTACGGGACCCCGGTGGCCCCTTTATTAAGCCTTTGGGTATGACTCCGAATGAGATAATCTAGTAGTCATCGGGTTAAGATAGGACAAGCACAAGACAGTTCCATAACACGGGAAGGTCATAGGCATCTAGGGCCTCTTCTTAAGGCGAACTGTATTTTCTTCATGAGATAAAAGAGATATTTTATTGCTGCTTCTTTTTTTTCTTTCCAAATCTAGGCACTTGTACGTCAAGTTGTGTTATAATCAGGGGTGTCGATCCGTGTTCATGATTGGGTTGGATGACCGGCGAGGGAGCAAAGCGACCGAGCTGGGGGAGGGTGTGGGAGGGGGGTATCCTCCATCCCACACCAGGGACTTTTTCAAAAATCGTTCTATAAAACTTGCATTTTAGAGCATCCCAAAATGTTTTTCGGAAGTTTCTTCGATATTTTCGCATTGAAATTATGGCATTTCTTATTTCTTTACTTCTAATCCTTAAAGAATGTGATGGTATTTCAAGATGAAACATAATGAGTTTGGATAATTATTTGTTTTAAGTTAATGTATCATAATTCTTATTTATTTTATCAAAAAAATATTGAGAGGGGGGGGGGGGGGGTGATAATACAGGCCCTCCTCCACCTCATATTTCATAGGAGGATATATACCCCCACCCACCCCACCCACCCCTCGGATCGACACCCTTGGTTATAATCAATGTTACTCTTTTAGAACCGAAGCTATGCCCGGACGATTGCTCAGAGATGGCTAACAAGGTTGATTACTACCGGGACAGACTGGAATCGATCAGTGTTGCCGCTGTTACTTTTGGCTCTATTTACCATCGACACCTCACTGTTAATTGCAGGGTCCCGAGCTCCGTGAATAAAGAAAGTCTTAAAGGTAAAAGATAATATTTTTAGTTTCAATATGAAAGTTTTCTAAAAGACTGGAATAAATATCTTTATATAGAAAATTTAGTTCCAACACGGGTGTCCACGTACAATTATATAAAATCTATCCATACTTTATGTGTTCCTTTAAAAAAAAAAATTCTTTTTGTGGTAACCGTACCTCTAGCAGAGGAGAAATAGTTGTCACTCGCCCTCTCGCGTTCGTTCATAGGTCAATTCATGGAGCCCAAAATTGGTACCTCCCTCATAGAGATTGATGTGGGAGGAAATGAGCTCGCACGCGTGCTCGAATCACAACTATTTCTCCTCGGCTAGATTCATCTATTTGGATCTCCAGTTGGAGGAAATAATAAAATATTCAAATGGGCGGTATATATTAATACATGGAAAAATCATATAAATGAACTTGAAAACAACATTGCTAAAAACATTGGTGTTATTTACCGCCTAAGTATGTTTCTACCCCAAAAGATATTGCGTACTTTATACTGCACCTTAATTCTCCCGTACCTGTCTTATTGTAACGTAGTATGGGCGAATACATTTCGAACTAATCAACCGATGAAATCTGTATTCCCAAACACCGTAAACTTATTTTTCAACATAATATCCGTTTCACCGGCCCTAAGCTTTGGAACGATTTACCTGCACCCATGAGAAATTCTGTGTCTCTGTTAAGCTTCTCATGGAAGCTAAAAAAAAGTCTATGATATCGGATTATAGTTCATGATCCCTTGCTTGTTTATTATGCTATCATTCTAACCTGTAGTATCATTTTTGTAAGAATGCCTGTGAATATTTCGGTATTTTACTCTCACCGTATATCTTGCCACTGTATTATCCTTGCATGCCATACGACTCCATTATGATTATTACTATGTTGCAGTCCTCTTCCTTTCCCTCTACTCCAAGTTCCCTATCCTCTTCTCTCCCTCTCTCTGTCTGTCCCTTTCTTCTTTTCCTGTATTAAATTACATCGTATTTGTGTATTAAGGCGTACCCGCTACAAGCATCTGGCTTATTGGGACTGCGCCTTCTTCCCTGTAACTTTGCAAGTTCTTGATTGTACTGATATTACTTTATGTGCATGAAAATTGTACCATTTGAACAGATGTTGAATGTTGTCAAAGTCAATGGAAGAAAATAAATGTTAATTTGAATTGAATTGAATTGAATGTGCCATTCATCGATTGAAGGTGGTCTTATGTAATGTGTAGTTTCCAACTAGAAATAAGGAAATAGAACGAATTAGTCTTTTGCAAGAATTGTCTCCTGGAAATAAACAAGGTAACTACAGAAGACAGTTTTATAATGATGGGTGGAGACTTTAATATGATCAGAAACTTCGATTTAGATTTTTTCGGGGAATTGTCATCATCAAAGACAAAATAGGTTCAACTTGCAAATGGAAGAATTTATGGATCGACTTCACTTAATTGATATTTGGAGAAAAGGAAACCATTACGATGTCAATTTTCATATAGACAAAATAAAACATTCATGCAAAGCCGATTAGATTACTGGATTATAACTTCTAATTTAGAGGAATTCACTTTAAAATGTGTAATTATTCCATCAGTTGCGCCTGACCATTCGGCGATCAATTTGTTCCTTTTTAATAAGAAGAATGATATTATGAAGAAAGAGGCTTCCTATTGGAAATTTAATAATAGTCTAACGATATTTTGTATATCAGTCCAATGAAAGAAAAAATAATAAGATTAAAAATAGAGTTGCCGTCAGAAATCAAAGATAAACGATTACTTTGGGACTTTTTGAAAATGGAGATACACAATTTTACTCAAAATTATTCTAGGCAGATTGCAAAAGATAGGAAGTGTAGAAACGAAGATGGCTAGTAATATAGAGTTTTTTCCCCCAAACTCTGCCGAAGTTAAATGCTGATTCTAAGGAAATGTGTGAAGGAAATATTTTGGAGAGGGAATGTTTGACTGTTTTAAATCAAATGAAATTGAATAAGTCACCGGGAAATGATGGGTTAACTGTTGAATTTTACAATACTTTTTGGCCGGTTATAGGTAGTTGCAGCTTTAAGTAAAGCGTTTCGATTTGGCGACCTAGCGGCTTCTCAAAAGCAAGCTAAGAGGATAAGGATCAGGATCCATTAATGATTAAGAATTATAGGCCAATATCCCTTTTAAATGTTGACTACAAAATTCTTGCAAAAATAATCTCTACTCGAGTGAAAGATGTTTTGGATAAAATAATTTTACCGGGCCAAGTATTATGCAAAATAGAAATTTAGGTGAAGCCATACGATTAATAGACAATATGATATTTCATATCTCGATCGAATAACAATTTACTTGTCTTTTTAGTTGCCATTGATTTTGAAAAAGCTTTGTATAACACGATAAAAACTTCTTTCGAAAAATAAACTCAAGGGCAATTTCAAAGGCCTATTGTACTGCCCATAGAAATCAGGTTTGGATTACGTAATATGCCATTGTAATGTTCGCACATTTCTAAAGGTGATAGACAGGGCTATTGAAATTGCCTTCAGTTGATTTTTCAAAAATAGTTTTTATCGTGTTTGATTCTGTTTCACATGTATTTTTACAAATCGTGTTATATTCCTTTGTTTTGGCCCGTCCTTTCGTATTAAAATGGATTGATATCATGTATAATAACACTCTTAGATGTGTTTTAAATGGAGGATAATCTACTGGGTATTTCAAGATCGATGGGGGGGGGGGGGGTGTAAGACAAGGATATTCATGATCTCCGTACTTGTTTATTCTTTGCATTGAAACTCTTGCCCACGCGATTCGAAATGATCATGGTGATGATTTGGTCTTAGGTTTACATTTTGGAGGCATAGGGGTGAAACAGGTACTTTGTGCGGATGATATCATTCCTTTTGTTCAAAATCTTGAATCAATGAAGCGATTGGAAGTAATATTAGAAAATTTTGAAAGAGTATTTGGACTGAAAATGAACAAAGAAAAGACATACGTTATGTTACTAAGTTCTAGTCAGGAAAGCACAGGTTTCCCCTTTGGAAAAGTAGTACCATTTACAAAAATACTAGGAGTATTTTTCAGTTTAGATGTACAGGTAAAAGAGAGTATGAATTATAACTAAATTCTAAGTAAAATCTAAAAATCTCTTTCATGGTGGAAACAGAGAGACTTAACCTTTAAATGGGTGAAATTCAATTGTTAAAAATGTTTATATACTCTAAGTTAATATTTATTGCGTCACTTACTCCTATTCCTCATTCGGTATTTCATGAACTTGAAAAATGACTTTTGTATTTTTCTGGAGACAAGATAAAACGGACGACGATGTTTCTAGATTATAAAAATGGGGGACTTAAAACGATGAATTTTGAATTGTTGATTAAAGTTCAAAGAATTATGTGGGTAAAAAGACTATTAGGACTGGTGGGGACCAGCAAATGAAATGGAAACATTAGCTTGATTATTGTACTGTATAGGAGGGAAATTCATTTTCTTCTGTAATTATGAAATTGAACAGCTCAAACTTTCTTTCCCGCCACTTTATGTGGAACTACTGGAGACATAGTTAGAAGTGGGAGATTTAAGACACATCTATGGCAAATATAAAGGTAACTGAGTTATTTTTAGTAACAAACATATATGTTTTCGAGGTTTTTCATTCTATCATGTAGATTTGGTATCAAAAGGCATAGTTAGATTGGAACATATTGCGGATTAAGATGGTGAATTGAAAACAGATGCATATTGTCCCACCCCTATAATGCCTACATTGATCCTTTTATATTATATGCTACTTAGTTCATGGAATATATTGCAGGTAAAACATATATTTGAGAAAATTCCCTTTGGTTGGAAAAGGCAAATGCATATAACAGATGAAAAGCAGAAGGAATCATATAGGAAAGTAATTTCATTTTTGCTCACAGACAGTCAGACCCAACTCCGGAAAACCGAGCACAGGTATATACTCCGAAAACGGCGTATGAATATAGAGCCCTCATCGTTCAGTGTGAGGCAACGTGTACAAAAGGCATGGGGAAAATCTTGCAAAGTCAACCAGCCAAAGATATATAAATTTTTAAAAATAATGCTGCGTGTCAATTATCTTCAGAATCCTTGAATGATTCGTCATATGAAATGACTTTCAAATAACGAATGTTTGAAATAAATATATCCCCCTGTAGTAAATGTATTAAAAGAATCATTTAATTTGTCTATTCAAATTCAAATTCAAATTCATGGGTCTTTCATGTATGTATTTATTCATTGAACTTCATTGACATAACCATCAATATTTTGCTCGAATATAACATTAATAGTAAGAACAATAATAATAATAATAATAATAATAATAATAGGAGTAACTTAGTCATGACAAAAACAGAACAATATATCGTGAGTATAGCATTCAAAACAAACAAACAAACAAACAAACAAACAAAAATACTCATAATTGATCAACTAGACATGCTCTTTCATGAAATATAAATTATCAGATTATGTACAAGTAGTGTAAGGTGATGAGAAAAAGAGCCATTAAAAGAATTATATACATATACTTATACTATATATAGATATGTCTAATAATAAACAATTTAAAGGTTACCACGTTGATCAATAGTATATCGCAAAAAATTGGCAAATTCTTTTATGAGATCGTCTTCTTTTAGTGACATTATAAATATGAATCTCTCCAAACTGTTTATGTTTTCAAAGTTATCATTGAGTGCTTTAAGATTATCAAAAAACATTTCTCTTCTTATTCTAAATTTATCACATTGCATGACATAATGGAATTCGTCTCCTACTGTTTGCATACTACATTCTTCACAAAAACGTATATTCGCTGGTATTTTGTGAGGGCGATGATATCTTCCTTTTTCAATTGGTAGGTTATGTGAGCTTATGCGAAGTTTGCAGATGTTTTGTCTTATGTTTCTATCAGTAAGAATTTTTAGATATTTTTCTTCGTTGATGGAAGTTTTGAATAATCGATATGTCCGCAATTTGTTACCCTCTCCATTGTTTTTATCATGGAAAAGATCAAGTTTTATTTGGTTATCAAATATATCTTGTAGCTTACCCTCACAGTGGGAGACGAAGTCGTTTTGCGTCATTTGTACATCATCTGGTTCACACATTTCTATATCATTACAGATGTCTACGGTATCTAAAATCTTTTTTATGTTTCTTAACCAGCAATGCTCCTTGATTTCATAGAGTTGTTTGTTTTCAATATAACTATCATACAATATAGTATCTTGATCAATATTACGCATTCTTATCCAGTACTTAAGAGTGTTAATTAAAACCTCAATAATAAGAGGATATCTTCCAAGTTCAGCAATAACGCCGATATTACTACTTTTGCGATTCATACCAAGCATATGTTTACACCATTGAAGATGGATTTTTTCGAAATTCGGTTTGAAATATAGTTTTGTTTTGTTTGCTTGTTCTGAGAAGAGCTTGCTGCAGACCAGTGTACTACCCCATATTTCCGATCCGTATAATAAAATAGGTTTGATCATACTATCAAAGCAGCGTGTAGAAATTTTAATGTTAGGAGTATATTTGCCAAACGATTTGTATAATTTAAAAAGGGCTTTTCTTCCTTTATCGGCTAAATGTTTTGTAGCTTGCTTAAACAAGCCATTACTGCATACTACAATCCCGAGATATTTGAATTCTTTTACATTCTCAAGAATATGCCCATTCATCCAAAAGTTTTCTTTTATTGAATTCCTTGAATTATTATTACACACCATAATTTTGGTTTTAGAATGATTAATTTCCAGCTTCCATTTCTTGCAGTACTCATTCAATTGGTCCAAACAATGTTCCATTCCTTTTTTGGCAGTTGAAAAAAGAACAATATCGTCTGCATACATAATGCAATTAAGGATTCTTTCATTCAACTCTACGGGACTGCTTTTCTCTCGATCAAAAATATCGGGGATATCATTCAGGAATATATTAAAGAGAGTAGGACTGATTACACAACCTTGTTTAACTCCAATATTTGTACGGAAAGTTGGAGTCAACCCCTCATTTAATTTTACACATAGATTGCATTTTGAATACATATTCTTTATAACACTGTAAAATTTATTCCCGATACCCAGTTCTAATAATTTATACAAAAGACCTTCTCTCCATACACTATCAAAAGCTTTTTTAAGATCGACAAAACAAATATATAGCCCGTTCTTGCTACCATTTTGGTTATGTACAATGTATTTATCTACAATCGTTTTTAAAACGAAAATGTGATCCGATGTCCTAAAACCACTCCTAAATGCAATTTGGTTTGGTTTATACATCTGTTTAGCTTCTATACATTTTACCAAACGTTGATTTAGAACTGAACAGAATAATTTGCCCAAATGACTAGATAAGCAAATCCCTCTGTAATTCGAAGGGTCGTTTGCTGGACCTTTTTTCAATAAGGGTTTAATCAGTCCAACTGACCAACTATCGGGAAAGTATCCACTTGTAAGAATGAGGTTATACAGTTTTGCAAGCAAAGGGGAGAAAAAGTATTGCCCCACTTTCAACATTTCATTTAGTATAGAGTCATTACCAGGTGATTTATTACGTTTCAATTTTCTGATACAGCTTATAACTTCCTCAGCTGTTATATGAAAATCTAGCTCTGTGAAAGCTTTCTGGAACGTACCATCGTTTAAGGATCGTTCAATTCGCTTCTGTTCGTCATTTAGAATCTTTTCTTTTTCATTAATTTATGAAAATAGTCGTACCACTTTTTTTCAGGTATCTTATCAGTATCTTGGCCTTTTTTTGTGGTGAGGTCTTCTAAATCTTGGATTAGGTTCCAATATTCTTTAGAGTTATTTTCATACATTCTCTCTAGTTTATCAATAATTTCATTTCTTTTCTTGTTAATATTTTCTTTTAGTCTTTTTTTAAGTGCTTTTTTCGATAAATAGTATTCCGACCTAAGTTGCTTATCAAAAGGATTTCTACAAACCTCTTTGCAAAGTCTCTTCACTTTTTTGCTAAGTGTGAAACTGCTTTTATCGTGAATCGCATTTTTAACTTTCTTCCTGTTTTTCCCCTTTCTTTTTCTGAAGTGTATAGACGATATCATAGCTTTATCTGCATTAACTAGAAGATAAGATGTAATGTCTTTTACAGCGCAGTCTATACCCGTACTGTTTTCTTCATAAATATTACTTGTTAGTTGCGTTAACTGATCTCTTGAGCTAATGAGAGCATTTCTAAAAAGCTCATCGCTATAGACGAATTCCACTTATATATGCGGGGATGTGGTGACAATTGGAATTCAGTTGTGTCCTCAGATACTTTATTAGATGTATAGTGTGCACTAATGCTTAATTCAATCGGACAGTGATCCGAAAATACAGAAAGATCTTTTACCTGAAAGTATGTCACATCATCAAATATATCAGCGTCAACTATCGCGTAATCTATAACACTTGGGATATGACCATTCACTTCATAACAAGTAAATTTCCCCGACAGGTCTCCTAATTTTCTACCATTAAGAATAATCATATCACAATCTAAGCATGTATCAATAATGTCTTTTCCTCTTTTATCTAATTTTCTTGTATCTTGATTTGTCCTAATTGGGGGTATGATACCAGCAAATGAGGGAGGGAGCAAGGGAGGAAGAGCCCCGGTCTCGTTGTCAAACTGGTCAAATGGATTGTAATCATGTTTATTTCATTTCCAACAGAAACTTGGCTTTACAGATATTATAACAGAAAATATGAAAAACATATGTACAAATTCATTTTTTCTTAATAAGTGTACAAGTACACTAAACATATAAATAAATTATTATAATGAATTATTAAAAGGAAATTCATAATTTCTGAGGAAATGTGGGGGATCCACTAAAAAGCCGGGCTTGTAATTTGTGGATCCCCCAGGGAAAATAGTATTCGAGACATTGAAAACATTTTTTCTTAGACCAAGGAAATGCATTTTAAATAGTAAGCTTAGGGAATTCCAATACAAAATAGTTACATGGGAATATTTACACGAATCATGATTCGTATCGGTTTCACTGGCTCCAAATAGTTTATGCATATCGTCACGTATTTCATGAATGCGAACATATTCAGTTGCTATGAGAAATCATGGGTAGTGTGCTGAACTTGCCGATTTTAAAGGAATTAAACTGGGAAAGAATTTTATTTGGTGTGACTTTGGGCGATGTGGGGAAAATGCATTTATGGAATTGTGTAATATTGTGAAGAAAATATTTTATCTTTCAGTGCAGGAAGAGAAATATACCTCCTAACAGCAAAGAAGTGAGAGAAATGATAGTAGGAAATCAAGTTAAAGAGAAAATATAGCATTAGATTGTAACACCCTGTAATTACACTTAAAGAAATGGGAAGATTTGATTTCGGATGTAATTTTTATTTCATTAAAAAAAAATCATACAAAAGGAACAGTTCTATTGAAGGCATATTTTCAGTTTTATATCTGTATAATTGCAAGTAAGCTGAGATCGTAAGTGAATTATACAAGCACATGTATGTGTAAATTCTTTGTTCTTTCATAAATGTATACATTTTTTCCATATACGTATAGATTTACTTGTAAATTGTAAATGTTTCTGTTTATACTTTATTCATGATAATTCATGGTAATATTTCTAATTTGTATATCTGTTGATTTAACTGTAAACAAAAAAAATGAATAAAAAATACTTTAAAAAAGAAATCAATAATGAGAAAAAAAGTTGGTAAAAACATGCAAATATACATACTTCTTAATACCCGATTCCTTATTTACCTATTAGAATGTAACCTTTCTGATTCTTTTTTTTTTTTAAATAACCATCCATGCTGGATGGTTATTAGCATAATTGGTATGATATCCAATACTTTTCTACATAACCTTCAGCAGATAGATTTCGTAGTTACAGAGTAATTCTTGTTATCGATGTTATGGGACCTGGGCCCTGTTTCTTAAAACTTAATCGTTATCAATAACAACTGCCCCATTTTTATGACAAGTTTCCTCTCACCCAATCAGATGCAAGGATTTCAATAGCTTATAACAAAAATTTTTACTTGTTGATAACAATTTTTATAAAAATGGGGCCCTGCCCTCAGTACAGAAAACATCTGTGCATGTAGACAATAGGCTAAATAATCTGAATTAGTCCCATAAAAACCTCAGCGGCAAGAAGGTGTAATTTTTGTTTCCTGTGGTTTATTGCAGAGAGACTCATGGACACGGAGAAAAACTTGGCCACGCTTCAGAAGAAAAGTCCAGATTTGGTAGCAGGCTTGAATGAACGAAAGGGAATCAGTGACATCAGTGATATCATCTTTGACGAGGAAAAGGTCATCGCAATCTTGAATGAGGTCGACACCATTCTCGGGGAAGTCGAAGAGGAATTGCAAAAACAGAAAGCGGAATTCGGTAAGAAACATTATCTCTCTGGTACGTGTTTGTAATATTGTACGTTTCTAATTGTTTTTTATATTGTGCATGTCTCACTGATGCATTTAGTAATATTCCCACGAAATTCATCGAATTGGTAATCTTTGGAAATATTGAAGGTTGCCTTAGTTGAAAACGAGGATAAAAACAGTAAAAAAAAATATCAAAAATATGTTTGTACTATTTTTCCCTATTTTGGTAGTATGGGAGGGTTTTTTTTTTTTTTGAGTAAGTAAATAAAATGATAATAGTATTAAAAATAGTAGGAAAATCATAGCAAATATAGGAGAAATTGTTTTGAAATAGGGGAAAATTAGCTAGTCTTACAAGTTTTACATTTCACAAATTTTAACATAAATATAATTGCAAACAGAGTTTCGCATTTCATACAAAACTGTACGTCAATAGTCATATAAACATTTTTATGTAATCAAGTTTCGATACAGGACCAGTATCATTTTAATGAAATAGATAAGAATAAGAGAATGATGTTGAGATGGTCATTCATTGAAAGCAAGATGTTTCCTTCTTTTCTTTTCTTTTTTGAAGATTGAATGTGCCTTGAATCTGTATAGATCACACAGCGATAATAGCACTATCATCCACCAAACAAAGGGAAATTCACTATTGACAATGAACATTTATTGTGTTGAAACATTTCCCATTTTGTGCTTAAATCAGTCGATTAAAACACATTTGATCTTCCAGAAAAGAGAATAAAACCTTGCATTCATAAATGACCTCCTAAACGATCACTTAAAACACAAACCATCCTCCAAACAAAGGCGAATTCACTATTGAAAATGATAATGCATTTTGCAACATTTTACTTCTGACTTGGCCTTATTATTCAGGTGTACCGTACATTCCATTATTATATGTTCAGTGCAAAGAGAGCATCATTATAAAGGGAAATAAACAGGCTGTTCAATGATACAAAATTCATGTATGATAATATGGTAAAAGGAAAGATATCAATGCTCAAACTTGAATTGCAGAACTTTTTTGAGGGGTTCATGTCAAGTAAACCCTGCAACTGTTTTTTTCCCCCAGACTAATTTGAATACTATATCACTAGAGCAAACATTAAGCAAACATCTGTAGCTCCTTTTTGGAATCTAAATTCATGGTGCTATGATAGTTTTGTAAATCTTATTTTCCCCAGTGATAATGGCTTCATTAATGGAATTAAACTGAAATTTGGTAATTGATAGAGGGGACAAGCAAGGATAAATAAAAGCATTTCATATCTTTGTGTCTGTCAGATTGCGTAATCTCTATTTCTTCCTCTCTCTCTTTCTCTTTTTATCCCCCTCACACTTGTCTCTTCTCTATACCCCCCCCCCCCCCCCCTATCTCTCTCTCTTTCCCCATGATATCTATGCAGGTGATAATGAGTACTGGTTGTGCGGAAAGACCTTCACGATCTCAGATATCTACCTTTCCTGTCTTCTTCACCGTTTGATCTTTGTGGGGCAGGCTGAAAGATTATTCCTCTCCAAACGCCCTCTTGTGACAGACTACTACAATCGCGTACTGTTACGCAAATCCTTCCGTAAAGAATGCGTATACGCAAATAGCCTTTTCTGGTCGATATTCATGCCGATGTTACGGGCGCGTGTGAAGAAAGCACGTCCTTTTATATTCGGCACTGCAGCTGTTGGCATTGGAGTGATTGCGTATTACAAGAAAGAACTTATAATCAGTTTAGGAAATGAAATGTATGCAAAGTCAAAAAGTTTATTCGCGTAAGTCGACACCGCTCAACTTTAAGCAGGATAATGACTGCTTCTGATATCTCTGTTCAAATAATTATTAAGATAATAACACAAACTGCTGGCAAAATTGGCACTAGTGCAATGCTACACTAATAAAAAAAAATGTGCAGGACTGCAAGAGTGTGTATTTGATACACATGCTAACTAGTGATTTGCAACTTTTTCTTTATATAGGAAAACATTTTTAAAATTAATATTGATAATCTTAAATTATGCCTTAAATGGAATTGCTAGGAAATTTAGAATACCCTTCTTTTAAAACATGGAATTGTTCAAACTTGTTTTCAATACTTCCTTTTGTTATTGGATATTTGAGACATGATGTATATCGGTGTTTTAAACTGTATGGTATTTCTTCAGTTTCAGTTCTTTCAAACAAATTTGAATTCATTACTGAGCCTATATTATGCATAATTCCTACCTATATCAAAAAGCCCTGTCAGACATGAAATAAATTAAAATAAATAATACTAGGAGAAATATCGAGTATTTGAAAGTTTATATCCTAACTATTCCTCCACATAAATAATGCAAATAATATCACATTTAATTAGTATATTATATCTTATAAGCCACTCTTAGTTCACCGTGTCTTTGTTAACTTAGCGTCTTTGTATCGTTTGGATTAGGCTAAAATCAGCACATAGTCACATGATGATCATTTGAGATGGTTTGAGAATGGGTGGGGAAAGTTCAAGGAGGAGGGATTAGGCAGGTGGAGTGCCTTGATTTAAGCCTGGACTATTTGCCTACATTTTGTAATTATTGTATATGATATATCAGAATTATAAATAGAAAGACTGATTTATATTAATCTAGAATCACGACAATAATGTTTAATTATGCAATTATGGATCCATTATATGATTCGTAGTTGCTTAAATCACAAAGCCTGTTTAGTCTTCAGAAAAGTTACAAGGAACTCGTATAAAGAATCATGGTATAGACTATACAACATCGTATAGAGACAGGTTCTGGGAAGTTACCTGACACCATATGTTTTGCATCAGGTTATACCAAGGACAGCAATGGAGCATCCGATTTCACGGCTGATTTGCCACATCAGTGCGCACACACGATAAGCCCCGCCAATTCATACGATTCTCATACGATACGATGTTCAGACAACAAGGGGATGCTGATTTTTCATCCAATTTTCGTTTGAAACGATTCTCAGACATGCGTTTTACTATACAACGTTTCGTTATACGATGTTCAGACTATGACAATTTAATTACTTATCGTAAAGCTATACTATTCTCGTATAGCTATACGATTAATTTAGGTACAGGGAGATAGACTGTGATTACAATGATTACCACTAGCTAATCAAATTTGTTGTTTCAAATTTTTATTGTGTATGGAAAATGTTTTGATTGTATAATATGAAAGAGAATAGGAGTCATAAGAATAAAGAACATGATACATATATATACGTTTTGTCCTATGTACTGATGTCATATTTCAGACTTTTGATATTTTCATGATTGTCGCGATACTTTGACTATGCATTATACAGTTTATCAAAAGCCTTAATAGTATGGTTCTGCATCTACAGTATGTCCCAGAAAAAAAAAATTACACTCGGCATCTGGGTATCGATTACGAAAGAAATCTTTCTGCAATATAAAAAGTCATACTGGATTATGAAACTATAACTAATAATTCTCTACCAGGCAGTCAAGACCCTGTCACGATTTGGTCCAAAAGTCACGAAATGGGGATTTATGTAAAGCATGTCATGGGTCCCTTTCTTCCATCTTTTGTCACTTGGATGTTCTTGGCATCTACATCAATGAAAGTATTTTGTTCACAACAGACCTGTTTACTAACATATTCAAAATTATTTGCATACTATTTTAAGTTAACCCTTTCAGGACAGGAATTATTTCAGGGCTAAATTGATCACATTTTGTTCTTCAAATTGGCAACAATAATATTTTTCTTTTAGTGCTACATTGGTTCTAATAAGGTGTAATGTTTTTTAAAACAATATTCATAGTTAAAAATTTTGTTGAATAGTTGAAAGAAATTGCCAATTTTGATGAAAAACAATGATTTTAAACCTCTCAATGTGTTGCCAATTTAAGGATCTCAAAGCTTATTCTTGTTTTTAAAATTCCTGGCATCAAACGCAATATGGTCATGCAATAAAAAATGGACATAGTGTGTGCAGAAAATTTTGCTCTTTCTACTCATGCATCTGGTATATTTTTTAGAGCTCTGGATCAAAAATTATTGAGCCAAACCACAAAATGTGGTCAATTGTCTTGAAAGGGTTAACCCGTTGACAACGGGAGCCGGGAATATACTAATACGGTCCCCGTAGGAGACAGTCATATACGGGAGCCCACCGGTTTATACGGTTCCCAAATTATGGTCACTTTGACCCCTTTTAACGCTTAAAATACACCTTTTAACATGGATTTTTTTGTACCCATTTTAATATCAGTATTAAAGGAAACCAAAACCCAAGGAGAGAATCAATGTTATTGGAAAGTAAGAATTCAGAGAAGCACTTTACAAAAAGTTTCATTAAAATTGGTTAAAAAATGAGAGAGTTATGGAAGTTTGAAAAGTCTCGTTTTACTTTTTATGGGGATCCTCAAATTGGTAAAATTGCTTCAAAATGGCTGATTTTGTGAACAACTCTCCATTTGTTTTGTACACAGATTTTCAGATTTTCCCCATTATCTTTCAAGGTGCAGTTAATCTCCTTCTGAGCTCAACATATATAATGGGAAAATGTATTTTACACCATATGTCGAGTTCAGGAGGAGACAAGGAGCACTCTGAGAGATAATGGGGAAAATCTGAAAATCTGTGTACAAAACAAATGGAGAGTTGTTCACAAAAACAGCCATTTTGAAGCACTTTCGCCAATTTGAGGATCCCCATAGAAAGTAAAACGAGACTTTTCAAACTTCCATAACTCTCTCATTTTTTAACCAATTTTAATGAAACTTTTTGTAAAGTGCTTCTCTGAATTTTCACTTTCCAATAACATTGATTCTCTCCTTGGGTTTTGGTTTCCTTTAAGTTTATCAAATAAACTACACCTTCCAGTAAAGTCCTGGTAATCACTTACCATTTCTCATTATTTTGAAGCATTTCAAAAAAATATTGCCGTACGTCAATCGGAAAAATTTGCTTATACCAGTGCACATGAACGATCGTCCCTGGTTTCATAGATTTTCAGTTTCGCAGATCCTCTCGGACATGCGTTTATTGCATGTGCTTCATAACTACTGGGAGCAGCGCAAAATAGCGAACGAACGCCACCAGGAAGGGCGCACACGCGCGGAAGCCCACGGACCAACATCATAAAAGTCAACCATTTTATTTTAGAGGAAGGATTCCTATCTTTCACCTTCAAATAAATGCGAAGAGCCCTAGATTCCTCTCTTTTCATGAAAACTTCTGTTTGTGAAAGCATACTATATAGACTGTATTTGTAATTTTGCCTCGCAAGATTCTTGTTTTCCCTATGGAAGGTTGGCAGGTATGTTTAAGAGATTGAAATCTGCTAACCTTTTCACAGTCGTGATTTATTTTGTTTTGCAAAAAATCTCAAAATGCCCTTTAAAAATAACAACAAGAAGAACGATGATAATTGTGATGATATATGCAGCATTGCCATAACAATAAGTATAGCTGAGAAACACAAAACAGGAAATTTCTTTTCAAAGCATTTTAAAGGAGTGTAGAATTGTTAATTTTGCTTTGTGTGTCTCCCTTTTGTCAAAACTTGGATGGAAGGGACTTATGACATAAGTTACCAAAATCCCTATTTCCCCGTGACTACTGAAGCAAATCTTTTGGGGTTTTCGCCGAGATACAGATAATTAGTAATTATATCACAATCCCGAGACATATTCTGAGTAATTTGCAATTTTGAAAGCTATTGATGCTGAAAGTCCTATCGTCATTTTACTTTTTTTTTTGGAGGGGGGGGGGGGGGGAGGCATACTGTAGAGGTTGATAACGGTTACCTTTTTTCTTGGAATACTGAATTTATCTGTAATTTCTGTGCTGTAGCTGCTCAGGGGCGTATCTGGCCTTGGCTTCGGGGGGGGGGGGGGAGGGAGGGGGGAGGGGGGAGGAGGGGGAGTCATCGTAACCAATGGTGATTCAGACATTTTTTGTCGGACGTCAAATGTTCCTTTAATCATTATTTGCAAATAATGATTTTGATTTAATTCTCATATTTATCTATAGTAGTTGTTATTAGGATCAGCAATACAAAGTCATAGCCATTTGCGAGCGAGCGAAGAGGGTGAGCAAAAAGTTTGGCTTTGATCCATTTGATTGAAAGTGTTTGGAAAGCTCTACTTCTTACTAATTCATGCAAAAACTATTGATTTGTATGTTTGAAGATATTTTAGATTCCATTTCTTCAATTCTTAACATAACGTTGAAACTCGCTCTTTCGCTCGATACGTGCCCGAGTGGTAGCATTGCTTCCATATTATGACGGCTTGGCTTCAAGCTTCAAAACCTCTACTTAAAGGTATCGTACAGCAGTGGGAAAGGTGGCGCTTTGGATATTTAACTACTTTGTCAGCTGGAATGGAAATTACTACATATACTGTTGTGAAATGATTAATTTCGAACGAAGGCGACGTTTGTTTAAAGAAAAATGGTTTAGAAATGGCTAAAATATCCCCAAAAATAAACATCGAATTACAAGCGCGGTACCGCGTTGACAGTTCACACACGTGTAAACAGTGTGTGCGAACCGCTGTGCGCCGTTGAGCCGGGAGCGTCGGGGTAGGTGGTCCTTAGCGAGGGTATAAGGTAACCGTTGATATTCGATCATCTGAATTATTTTACTGAAAATCACCGGAAATCATGAATAGAATACCGGATTATCTCACTCATGTAACTTTTTATGCAAGCCGAACAATATGAGACTGTTTTTGAGCAGTTTCATGCCAACTTTCATTTTGCTACCACTACTGTTTAATACCTTTAACAATGATGTTTTTGCGAGGTCGCATCGCTATCGATCGAAAACATTTTTGATTTTTCCCCCTTTTTGAGGTTTTAAGACAAACCTGGTTACAATTTTCTTTGAAATGAATGCTTCATAGTAATGAAGTTATCATTTCTTTTAATCAATGTTGAAAATCGGTCAGTACGCTAGTGCTGTCCTTTCAAAACAAACGTCTCTCCGGTAGTAAATATAAGAACTGAAAGACTAGAACCAGCCCCCACCCCCCCCCCCCCCCCCCCAACAAAAAAAAAGCGATAGGAATTTGTCTCTACAGGGAGGCCAACATATGTTTTTGTGAAATAATTTATTGAATTTATTTACTGTGCCTCGGGAAGTTCATTTTAGGGCAGTATATGCATCAAGGGCCACGCAGATAGCATGGAGAGAGCATCTCACTGAACATATAATATGACAGAATGAGTGCATATAAAAAGCATTAGCGATCTTAATCTGAATGCCCTTCCTTTTTTAATACCCCTTTGCAATGCCGCACGAGAGTTATAAAGAAAGCTTCCTTTTTTCTTTCTTTCATTCTTTTTTGAGAACTTGTCAAGGGTTTCCACACAAATCATTTACGCAAAATGTATGAAAGAAAATAAAGATATTTTTGGAGTTTTATTTTCGAAATTTTCTTTTTTTAGCCTCCTCTCAATTGAGAATATGACGAGAAAGGGCCAATTAATGCCGATAATCTAGAATGATAACTGTCAATGCACCCACACTAGTCCAAAATAGTCCCCCCCCCCCCCCCCATTTTGCATATGAGATTTGACCCCTTACAATACTTAGACTATCCGTGTAATTCACAAAAAGCTTGTGAGCCTGAACGAAGCCCCACAAGCCGGGTGGATTCCAACCCATCTAACATAATGCACTACACTTTGTCAGAAGGAAGTTGTATGTCTCTATACATTACCCCAAAAACACAAACAAATGAATCTTTTCTCCTTCGGGATGGGTCGTCAGACGGCCCCTTAAAATTGGGGTAAATTTTCCCCTGAAGGCCCATGGATCAAATTTTGTCAGAAGGGAGAGGTATGGCTATACATTACAAAAAAATAACAACTGACCATAATTTCCATCGGGAAGGGGGGGGGGGGTGTAATACCCCCCTGAAGATAAAAAAGAAAACACCAAAGTGGCCCTTGACCAATCTTTTCTGCCCCCAAATGCTCTGGATGTAGAGAAAAACTAATTTCTTGCACTAGCACCTCAATAACTCAAAAGTGTCTTATTCAATTCATGTCAAATTTACATGGTACAATTGTGAGTATTATAATTTTCTTGGGGTGCAATTTGGTGTCGGTATAAATGCATAGTCATACAACTTTCTTCTGACAAAATTTGATGCATATGTCAGATGGGTTGAAATCGACCCGATTTGGAGGCCCTTTTTAGAAGCCCTGGGGACCTAACCCGGCGGCTTCGTTCAGGCTGACAAGCATTTTGTGAATGACATGGGTGGTCTAATTAACTGCAGGGATCAAATCTCATATGTAAAATGGGGTGACTATTTCGGGACTGGCTCCTGGCCTATACCCGCTTATCCCTACAAAATGCATTGTAATTGTTTTTGCATTAAAAAATCATCTGGCTCGCTTAAACCCATTTCCGGGGGAGAGTATAAAGAAAGACACAATATTCGACAGACTATTCTGCTCAAGGATAACTCGAGCAAAGTTAGGCATTTTTAGATGGAAATCATCCTCACAATACTTGCTTTTTAAAATATGATTTACCTTATATGGTAATTCATTTTTCTGCTTTATATACGTCTCCGTCGAAAAAAAGTAAAAGTCAATATTTCAATATTTTCATCGGCCAAAAATCATTTCAGAGAATCGTCTTTGAAAGACGAAGTCTCTTAGTAAGAACTGCAAATATTTGATATATTACTTTTCCATTTAAGTGCAATAAATGTCTTGGAAATCAAGTTTTGAGGGGATGGTTTCCATTAAAATTGCCTTTTATTCAAGTTGTCTTTAGGCATGCTGTTTTGTCAAATATCACCTTTTGGTCCTTTCGACTCTCATTCGAGAGGTCCTGAGTTTGATTCTTGCTCGGTGCTGACATCCTTGGACAAGGTGTTTTACTCAAATTTGTCCCTCTCGCTACAAATATATCTCAATCTTATGTTTAATCCTGGGTAATATTAATCGCAGGGCCTTCAGGAAGAGTTAATTTGCTATTCCTGAAGGCCTTTTCAATTATTATTGCAGCCATATTACCCAGTGTAGCATTATTATATAGTATTATAAGAACATATCGTCTTCTGAGAGTCAAATGGGTGTTCCACTGAGTTAACGCCCTTTAGATGATATTATGATTTTTGTGTGTGTGTATTCTGTATGGGAAAAACAATAAAAAATATTGTGTGTTTTTTTTTTTGGGGGGGGTTGTTGCTGTTGTTGTTGTTGTTTTTGTTTTTACAGAGTGTGAATTAGGCTACCCTGGTTTCGTCTGATGAGAGCGAAAAGGGCGTCAGCTCTGTGTGAAAGGATAAGAGTTAATTCCTTTCGGGCTCTCAGCAGACGAACTATAAACATCATATGCAAAGAGTGTTTTATAAAATGGGTTCAAGAATGTAGCCAATCAGATGCGCTGAAATGAGTCATGTGTGCGCTCTTTATTTTTTCACTAACATGCACGGGAGTGCAAAAAGTGCGCAGCAAAAAGTGATAATGCATGGCTGAGATGCGCGTATGCGTACCGCTAGGGCGTACAAACTTAAGACGCGATGAAATGCGCCTAGTTTCATATAGGAAGGACATGGCAAGGACTTTGATGCGCACACTGACACGCGCATTATACCCTTTTTGACTGCGCTTAATGTGATGCCATAAAGGAAAGCCTTGACTGTTCGATTCTTTGCTTTTTGATGGGGTCTGAAACCATTTTTAAAACTTTATATTCAGTTTTGTTGACCCGTTTTATAAAACAAATAATGCATGTTTTGTGGCTCGAGCATTAGTGATATGCACTGCAAAGTCACAATGAGACGGATAATGAACGAGACAAGTCTCGTTCATTATCCCATTGTGACTTAAAGTAGATATTCATTGATTATTAAAACTGACTTCATTTTCATTTTTGCGTAGGTGAAGCTTAGACCGGACAAGTTTGTCAAAATTCGACGCTTGCAAACATTCGAAGTAATGATTATTATCAATTACAAATTGCTAAAATACAGCCCCGACATAGCACCTGAACAGCTCTCCGAAAGCCGCTGAAATGTGTGACGTCAAAGGGAGGACGTTAATTGCACAAGCAGACGATGTCCCATAACATCTCACATATTTTCAGTGCCTGTTTTGTCATCTTCTCCTCAGTTATTTCACTTCACTAGCATTAGTTTATTATGTTTAATCCATATATTGCCTCACTCTAAACCCCGTGCATGGGTTTATTTGGATGGAAAATGAAGCGTTACAAGAATAAAGGAATCAGTTGCTTGTAAACAAAATAGACGCAATTTCATTCACAGCTGCATACACCGCTGGACGTTCGGCGTTGAATGAGGGATAAATACCGTCCTTGCAATCATTCAGCGGGCTTTTCAATTTGAAAGTGTGGTTTCTTTGATTGTTCATTAACCCTCATCCTATATATTTACAAGCAAAAGATTTCAGTAATCAGAATCTGTTTCATTCCCATTTTAGAATGGTGTGAAATATGGGCACGTTTGAATACACTAAATTCTTTATAATTTGAGAAATAACTGCACTGCACTTATGTTCATTCTTTATGGGACGTCGTCTGCTTGGACAGGATTGTTCCCTTTATTGACGTCATTGAAACATTGTTATTTTTTTGGCGAAGCGCTTGTATATCGCAGATGCTGGGAGGTAGTTTTATTTGTATTATTGTTTAATTACCTGATATGTAGTTGACTTTAAACTGATACGATTGCTATCTGTTAACTTGCCAGTTTCTAGTGATACATTATTTATCATATTTGTGATTTTCTTTGAATGTGTACTTTAACATTCGTGCAGTGCATATTCATTAATACACTCGCAAGCATGCATTATTTGTATAATAGCCAGTGTATCACGTGACACTAAAATAGTTATATTCAAATCAAG
>CM046841.1:16875982-16944113 GCA_025618425.1 Heliocidaris tuberculata
TAGGCTTAACACATGGACCACCAGGTTTCCCGTAGGCAATGTTAAGTGATATACACTTCTTATTGGCCACAAGGCTTCAATGTTGTTGACAAGGTATTTCCTTTGAAAAAAAAAAAATCAAGTCTAAAGATTCCCCCTACCCTCCCCCCCCCCCCCCCCCCCCCCCCCCAGGCTGAGTCTCAGAAATTTTTCACTTGGGAGGGTGGATTGCTCCTAGTAGTCCCCATATCTGTGGAAGTATGGAAGTGTCGATAGGAGTTGTGAAACTTGTTATGAAACTTGTTGTGAAATTGTTCCAGGAAAAATAATTGCTCCCCCCCCCCTTTTCTGACAGTCCTTGATCTGCCCCTGCTAATTGCAAAGTAAAATTGCTTTGACAATCGACAGACTCCTCACTGATGTAAGATCTAGCTTAGCTTTCAGAGTAATACCTCTACTTATTTTCTTCTTTTTTTCTCTTATTTTTTCTTATTTTTCTTTAGGAGTCATTTGATGCCCTGAGGGAAGCTATTCTTGGTGATGATGACAGTTCAACAAATGAGACAGCATCTGAGAGTGTTGATTCTTCTGTAGCAGTCGCCAGAAAACTGGATTCCTTTCTTGATGACATGCTGCAGGCTAACATCACTGATCTCCTTCATGTTGTTCAAGATGATATTGGTTTGCTACCATTTCTGTTCAATATTTTTAAAAAAATATTTTAAAATATATTTCAGCATTTTCCATTTACCCATATTACTTAATCAAAAACATTTTTTCATTCTTATAAGTTGATATTAATCCACAATATCTTTCGTTTCTCATATGTCATATTTTAAGCCTGGCAGAAAGGCACCATTTATAGATTCTTCCTGTTAACGTCCATTTGACTATGTTGATGTTTGCCCTCAAAGTTAACCTCTTTACTACTGAATTATCTCGTTCTCATAGGCGCAATGCAGGGACCACTCTGTTTCCGTAGCAAATGGGTTAATAGCTTTTTAGAATTGCCTAACAAGACTGAAAGGCCAAAGGAGGTTAGGCTTTATTTGTAAGTGTGACCATACCATTATAGACAAACCAATCCAAGCCCATGCTGTTTAGCCGATCTTATCTTCCAAATGTATTCTGGGGTGGACTGGGAATAAAATTTGGCATGGCAGTAAACCCACCCTTTTCTACAATGTATGTTGATCAGCAGTCCCTTTGAAAATAGTTCAACCAACCTCAGGCCAAAATATGGCCCGACCACAGTAAAATGCTGTAGTCTCTGTCATCTTCCAGTTTATTTGTGACAATGATGATTACTTTAAAACCAGAACCTTTCATGTGCATGATACTTTTTGCAAATTTCACGAGTTGTTGAGATTGATGAAAGTTCAGTGCCATGTGAGCTTGATTTTGATTTAATTTGATTTGATTTGATTTGAGCTTGATCTACCAGATCGATGTGACGTGAAGGAGGGTCAACTGAAATGAAAATAAAGCTTGCAAGTCCAGGGCAAGAACCGATCATTTTAGTTTACAGCGTATTCATGCATGTGCTCTGTTTTAATTTATTACAGAACTAGTGGCACTTGCCATGGACACCAGACTTGATGTTCAATCTATACGCTTTGGATTGGACAATGAAAGTATGACGACCCTGCCACAAATCAGCATTCCAGTAGCGGCATTGCTGGGAGGTAATTGTATTATGTAGTATCATATTTTGATGTAATGAACGTTTGCAAGGGTGATCACAAAATTGTACAAAATATACGAGGGGAACTTTCCAGAAATATTCCTACTAAGTTTTTAGAGATTTGATTCCTGGGATCCACATTGCATACAACTAGCCACTGGGCCAGTCTTTCCCAGGTGAATCATGGACTACGTATTCAGTACAGCACAGTACAGTCTCATCAGTGCCTTTGATTAGGCAACTTGATGTTGGTGTTCTACAAAATCCTGGATTGGATTTGATGGGAATTATGATTTCTGTAATTTTGGTACCAGTAGATAATTTTGCCAGATAAAGACTTGTTGGTACATAATAATACAGTAAACCTGCATTTTAAAGGTAGCCTATCATGGTTGCATTTGTAAAATTTATGGTGCAAATTTAGACAAGGATATTATGGGTAGCAACAGTATAATTCTTTCTAGTGACAGTCAATGGAATGTCTTCCTATAATTATATCATTCATGATTTTAGACTTACAGTACCTTAAAGAAATCATGTCATGATGTTGCAGGAAATAGATGTTCCTCAAAGAAATTTTTTTCATCTAATTCATGATAATGAACTAGAATAGCGGCTCACATAGAGTGTTAGAGATTCAAAAAACAAACACATGCATGACTGGGGTAACCTCGCTAGTCATAAGGACCGCTATTCATAAGAAATTTCATTCATAAGGACTGCTATCCATAACGCGTGACTAAATGAATAGCGGATTTGTATGAATAGCGGTCCTTCTATATAGCGAGTAAACTATAGACAAATTACCTCGCTATTCATAAGGACTTCCGTTCATAAGGACCACTATAGGGAGCACTATTCATAACTATTCATAAGGACCGCTATTCATAACACATGCTAAATGAATAGCCGTTTTCTATGAATAGTGGTCCTTATGAATAGCGAGTGGACCCCGCATGACTTGCTTTTTATCATATGGCCAATCAATAGGGGGCACTGGGTCATACATAGCGGGGGCATTTGCTGTGATCAAGATCAACACTAACGGCACAGACCCTGCCCATCACAACATCAGGTATGTGAAATGCTTCTAGAGCAAATAGCTTAATATGTTATGTATTTTACTTTGGTAGAACATTTAACTCTTGCTTTGTATAGTGTATTAGTAGAAGCATGTGGGGTAAGTCCATTTTATGTCCTTTTATGTCCCATAATAGTAACATACATGTAGTATAAAGTGGATTTTCTCCCTGATATTAAGTTGGTTTTATTAATAGCAGAATACAAGATAAACAGATCAGTGTAAGTTCAAGGAAAATTCAATCCAGAACTCATAATCATTTATTTCCCTTGCTAGAAGTTTACAGGTGTAAGCTTCTAGCAAGCTTTAAAGTTAAGTTTTTAAAAAAAAATCCTTCTTTTTTATGCTGCAGAAGTAATGGAATGAACTCGCTAGTGTCCCTCAAAATGTGTAGTGATTGTTAGTGCATCGCAAATTAAAGTCTGTTCAGGTAGGTACAAGAAAACATTCAAAAATCATGTTCATGTGTGGTACTTCTGTTTGATTCACCATGTTTGACATTTACAAATAGACTTGCATTGTATCAAGATTTTTACACATATAACCTCAAATTTTACAGTGACTCAGCTCAGAGTGGATTCTTAAATTCAGATGTGGTTTCTATCAAACTCTCTGGTGTCAACACAGCATCTCTCAAAGAAAATATTACAATATCGTTTCCACTGGCAAAGGTATAGTAAATATGTAGAGTTCTGTTCCAAAACATGCTATATCCACATTTCATCAAATTCATTTTTATGCCTCCGCCCACCGAAGGTGGTGCTGGAGGCATTATGTTTTCGGGTTGTCCGTCCGTCCGTTCGTCTGTCCGTCCATCCCGCTTTCTTGTTCTAGCGATAACTCAAGAACCACATAAGGTATGAACTTCAAACTTGGTGCTAGTATGTATCACCATAGGAAGAGGATCTAATTAGATTTTGGGGTATGTAGGTCAAAGGTCAAAGGTCACAAGTCAATTTCTGAAATTGCAGGCTTTAGCCTTAACATGATATCTCAAGAACTATTTGGTCCATTAACTTCAAACTTGGAACTAGCATGCATCACCATAATGAGATGAACTGATTAGATTTTTGTTCATGTAGGTCAAAGGTGACAGGTCATAGAGGTCATTATACAGGTGTATGTGAAATTAATGTTTTTTTACCTTTGTTATCACCATATCTCAACTATTTTGTATTCATGACTAGGAGGAGATAAAGTGATCAGACTTTTGGGTTATAAGGTGTAAGGTCTAATGTCAAAGAGGTCTATTAACATGTAATTAGAGGCTTTTTATTCTGGTTATCACAAGATTTCAAGAACAGTTTGAGCCATCAACTGAATTTAGGCGGAGGTATATAGGAGACGCAGTCGCATTCATCATTTTTTTTGGGGGGGGGGGGCATGCATGTACTCATTTCCAGTACCTATGTACATTGATACATCCCAAAAGTTGAATTTCCTATGAGAAAGTAAAAAATCTGGCATGAAAAGAAATGGGTTCATTTCCAAAACATGCTACATCAATTTGTGTTTGGTTCCTAAACATGCTGCATCCATAAAGCAATGTCCTGCCCCAGGAACTGACCAATCACAGAGCAGTATGACGAACATGGATGATTGTGCACTGACCTTCGGTTGCCCCACACAATAGAAGGTGCTTTACTGCTCTGTGTGCACTGCGTGAATGGGGGAATCAAAATTCTGGTTCCAAAACATGCTACATCTAAATGTTAAAGTAATTATGTTATCACATTTTGCAGTATTAAATTAAGTTAATTGATTAGGCAAAATAGGAGAATTCAAAATCCTTGTTTTTGTCAGAACATAGTTTTTATGGATGTTGCATGTTTTCCAACTGAACTCTTCATATGTATTATTCTGCCTCTGTATATCCTTTTTGTCACTTTTGTATGTGTTACTCGTCCTGCCTCTGTATTTTTTGTCAGTATGATATGTGTTGCTCTGCCTCTGTATATCCATTTCGTCAGTTTGATATGTGTTGCTCTGCCTCTGTATATCCATTTTGTTAGTTTCATACCTGTTGCCCTGCCTCTGTATATCCCTTTGGTCAGTTTCCTATGTGTTGCTTTGCCTCTGTATATCCATTTTGTCAGTTTCACATGTCAGTTTCACATCTGCCTGTGTATAGATATCTGTTTTGTCAGTTTCATATGTGTCGCCCTGCCTTTTATTCATTTTGTCAGTTTTGTTTATTCTTATAGACTAACGGACAAAAAAAAAGTTAAGTTTTTAAAATCTTTGTCAGAAGAAATTGACAGTCTTCATAATACAGTTAACTCTGCATAAGTCGACCTTCCATAAGTCGAATAATCGCCTTAGTCGAAGCAATTTTTCAGAACAGAATGAGCAAAACATGTGTTTTTTACCCCTTCTAAGTCGAATTTCACCTAAGTCGAACAGATTTCTGTGGTCCCAAGAGATTCGACTTAGGCAGAGTTAACTGTACTAATTATCTTTACATTATGTCCTGATTTTCATGTTCTTAAGCCTTCTGGGGGTGGTTACTCCCCTCGCTGCAGCTTTCTTGAACAAAGGTGAGTGCAAGAAGGACTTCACATTTCTTTACCTACATGTGTATATTCAGTAAGCTTTTGCTGGAATTAATGATATAATGTTATTAGAAAGATTAAACATCAAGTACTGAATTTGATTAAAAGCAATGGCCCGTATTCTCGAAAAACGCCTAACTTAAGCCCCCGCCTAAGTGTGTAGATTTCGGCCACGGAACTATGGAGAGCCAAATGTCACCCTCTTTTAATCCTACAAAATCACCATAGTTCCAGGACTAAATACAAATACAAAAACCGACACAATAGAATTGATTTCTGATGCTCATTTCATGCAAGAAAATAATTTTGTTTCTTTATTTTGTTACATAAAAAGAGTCATTTATACGGGACTTAGGGGTTGACGAATGGCCTTCCATAAATCAGTGGCCTAAGTTAAGCCAGGCTTAACTTATGCCACTTTTGAGAATACGGGCCTATAACATTATGGTTCTCCATTGTAAATCTCTGTGAGAATAACTGGTAAAGTAAGCATTAGCTGCTAGAAATCTCCACATACATGTATTGTAATAAGGACTAGAAATGGTCCCAAATAGCAACTGTGAATTTTTTGGTGCAAACTAAAACTTAGGCATTTTGACCGAACTTTATTGCAAGTTAACAGTAGTATATAAGCATTAAGAAATGAAGTGTTACATTTATGTTATGTAGATTTATCTGCATCCATCACGCTTTAGTGTGATAGTGCACCTTTTTCTAACAAGGTCTATTACAGACTTAATATACATGTATCCAGCTGTAATGCATAAGAATTCCATTTATTTTCTCAATACATGACATAATAATAATACATTATTTTTGTACTTTTTATTTATTTTCCATTTCAACCCACCATGTAACGGGGTCCACTCACTATTCATAGAAACTGCTATTCATTTAACACACATTATGAATAGCGGTCCTTATGAATAGTTATGAATAGTGGTCCTTATGAACGGAAGTCCTTATGAATAGCAAGGTAATTTGTCTATGGTGTGCTCGCTATGTAGAAGGACCGCTATTCATACAAAACCGCTATTCATTTAGTCACACGTTATGGATAGCTGTCCTTATGAATAAGTGGTCCTTATGAATAGTGGTCCTTATGACTAGTGAGGTTACCCTCATGTAACTGCCTTCAACCCTATATTCCATTCCTTGAAAAAATCTTTTACAACTAAACCCGCCACAGTGTATTGTCTGAATCGACATGGTCCCTTAGAGGATGTGAGCGTAAGAGACAGGCAGATGGAGCCAACAATGATGACATCATTGATGACATCATCACATGTAGCTGTAATCACTTGACCAGTTTTGCCATTCTTATGTTGACAGATGATGATGTAAGTTTTAACCCCTCTTACCTTCACCAAAGAAAGTCTTTTCTTTCCTCTTGATATTCAAAATAAGCTCATGAATCATGGAACACTATTTCACTCAAAATCAACAGTGGACAATAAATATTGACTTTTAAATTGTCTAATGAAATCATAGTAACAATACATTATTAAAGACTTGGTGGCATAAGCCAGTATTCAAAAAAGGAATTAACTTTTGTCCAGGTGTATTACAATGGATGGTAGAGTCCATTGAGTTAGCCGGTTTAACTTGGTCCACCTTCATGAATATAAGAACCACAATGTAATATCTAGGACCACACTATTTTTCATCCACATGCATAAAAATTATTGCATTTATGAAAGCTTAGTGTTAAACTAAATGGGCTCAAAAAAAGTTTATTTTCATATCTACCTTTTTCTTGTGTCTAAATGGGCTTAGCAAAATCAATGACCAGGATTATTATCCTGGAAAATACTTTAATTTCTTTTTTTAAAGGTGCTTTGAAATGTGGAAAAAATTATTCTCATTATTGTGGTCTTTTCGTTCAGGAGTCAGCTGAACGGGATCAGCATGAGTTTATCCTCTCCAACATGACATATGTAGGTCTGTCTTTTTCTGTTACTTCTCTCATCTTGTCCTTAGTGGCTTTCTTCATCTCCAAGTAAGTTTTTGTGGGCTATATGTGCCTTTGTAGAAGAAAATAAAAGTAATAATACTAATAATAACCATGAGATTACTAATAATGATAATAATGATAATAATAATGACAATACTGATAATGCTATAATGATAATGATAATAGCAATAATAATAATAGTAATAATGGTGATAATAGTAATAATAATGATAATAATACAATGAAACGACACGTGACTAGGTGATCCACCTAAATATTAAGAAAAACATGCAATGAATATAGTCATTTTATGTGTGAATGTGGGGGTAAAGAAAAGTGGCTGTGCTCTCACTTATTTGTGTGTTATGAGATACAGAAATGCGATGTGCACTTCACCTATCTAATTTTATCTATCTGGGGCTGTTATCCTGTTGACTTCTAAATTCTCACATTCCCATAGGGTTGATACAGGGATCACCCGGTTCCCGAAGGCAATGGGTTAAGTTTGCTACATCATCTATGAAGAAGGCTTTAGGTGTTGTTTGAAAGTTGTCAATTTTCCAAAGATAACTATGATCACACCAGACAGAGACTAGTTATGTATTATGATACTTTCCATGACCCCCCCCCCCCCCCCCACTCTAGGATCAACTCGACCCGTTTGTTCTTGATGAAGAACCAGTGTATTGTTATGATTATGGCTCAACTGCTATTCGCCACAGGGGTAGAACGTGCCAAGGGGATCAAGGTAGTATATTTTAGCCAAGGTTCTCATTGTTCACTTCTGTCTGACTTGAATTTGTAGAATTGTATTTTGTCTTGTTAGGTTTTGTGCATTTTTGATTTTCAAAACTAAATAAAGCAAACTCAGTTATTCAAATATTTTAATTCTTCATCTGTGTTGAGGCAACTAATGTAAGAAACAGTGCATGGACACTAGCTCCCGCTCCACACCCAAATCTACCCCCTTTAGATGCATGTATTGTTGCGGTACCTTTTATTCTTTATGGAACCTTTTATAGTAAGTGAACTGTGGCTTTCTTGCACATCAGTAATAATCAACTACACGCACACACGCACACGCACGCACGCACACGCACACCCGCCCACATTTACCCAGTTACACACCCACACTCAAATCTACCCCCTTTGGAAACATGTATTGTAGGGTTTCTTTTCCATTCATTTTGTAACTTTTTATATAAGAATGAATTGCAGAATTTAACCTCTGTGAAATCAAATCGCACTCACCCACACCCACATTTATCCATTCACATACCTACCCTCAAATCTACCTCTTTAGATAATGTATTGTACGAGTTCATTTCTTATTCTTTACGGTACATATTATAAATTGTTGATTGCAGAACTGTTGCAAGTCTAGAATATTCAAATCACACACCCACACCCACACCCACACCCACACATACACCCACCTTCAAATCTACTCTTTAAGTTAGATATATATTTGGTAGTTTCTTTTCATTTGTTTTTCATGCTTTTTTTTATTGTAAATGGCCTACAGCATTGTTGTATGTCTTAAAAAAAACAAATCAAACTCGCCCCACCCACATATACTCCTTCCCACACTTGAGCTCAAATCTACCCCCCTTTGGATACAAGCAGATTTATTGTACATCTAGGCCTACAGTTTGTGAGTTCTTTTTCATTCTTCATCAAACTTTTCATGAAAGGTGACCTGTGTAAATGTTGTTCATCTCTAAGAACCAAATTTCACACACACGCACACACACACACCCACATATTAACCACCATTCACCCACACTCTATCCCCTTCAGGTACATGTATATGTACTGTGGGGTTCTTTTTTCATTCACTATGGAACTTATTATAAATGGTGGCCTGCAGATTTGTTTTTTTTTTTGTTTGTTTGTTTGTTTGTTTGTTGTTTTTTTTAACAAATGCACTCGCTGGTATCAATATGCCTTTAGCACTTCATTTATTTGATGTACAATAAAAGAGCAATGTAGATAAAATGCCTTGCTCAAGGGCATAAGTGCCGTGCCGGGGATCGAACGCCCGATCCTCGCATCTCCAGTTGAGCCTTAAACCACGGCACCTCCACAAGTCTATAGAACCCAAATCACACACACATGCACACATACCCACACACACCCTCACTCAAATCTACCCCTCTGTTCACATGTTTTGTGTCATTTATTTTTCCATAATTTTTTTTTTTTGGGGGGGGGGGGTGGGTAAAAGGTGCTTGTGGAATAGTTGCGCATCTATAAAAAAAACAATTCACTCACCTGCCATTACGCATAAATCCCATCATCCACACCCAAACATACCCCTTTCAGATGCATGTGTTTAATTTGTTCTTCTTTTTCATTCTTTTATAACTTTTTAAAAAGGTGGCTTGCGGAATCATTGCCGGGGTGACACACTTGTTATTCTTGGCTGTCTTTGCCTGGATGCTGAATCAAGGGATTTACATCCTCCTACAACTCGGTATCCGACGAATGACCAACGTCCGCATGAAAAGATGGCAGTATTTCATGCTTGGATGGGGTAAGCCTAACAGGGCATAATCATGTAATGGAGGTTCTTATTCTTGACGATTAATAAGCAAATTCACACTACCACCACTAAATGTGGCATTCTGAAAGTGAAAAACATCTTTTTTTGCTGTCAGGTTGCTTTGTAAAGGCAGTCAAACAGTGTACTTTCGGTGTTGTGTGTCCTACCCATGCTCTTGTTTTTTGATAATAGTTATTGGATGTAGGAGGCTGGGATAAGCTGTAGAACAGTTGTAAAATGAGCATAGATTTGTGTTGGTTGAGGTTTAAAAAAAAATGATTTGCAATAGCTTAATATCAGGGGTTTTTTGTAATTCTCTTCCTGCATGCTTATTGTTGTTTATAATTGTATTTCCTTTGATCTCTTCCACATTTTCCCCCTTTTATTATTTTTTTAACCACCCTTTCCCTTCCCTAAGTTCTTAAAGTGGAAATGATTTGTGATCTGTCAGATCTTTCACTAGATATTTCAGAATCTTGAGTACTTTGTGCTCAGATACAAAATGCAATGTCACTCGATATTAGATATTTCCGCTGAAGGAACATTTCTTGTATCAGATGAAATTTAACTCTTTCTTTTCCTCGTACTTTTGTTGCAAGGAATTCCTGGAGTCATTGTTGGCATCACATCAGCAGTAGACTATGGACTTTACCTAGAAGGGGACTAGTGAGTACATGTTTGATAACTTTCATTCAAACCTACTTATAAAGATCACTCAAAGGAAACAAGAAATGTGGATAATGTTAGGCTTAAGGTAGCTTAGCGAAATGCAATGGCGCATAAAGACGCGGGAAAGACACTAAGAGGAAAATTGCTAGTTTTGTCTGCTTCTAAAATTAGAATCAGACATATCTGAATAAAAGTTTTCATATTATTTTGCTTAAAAGTGTTTAAAAAGGTAAATACTAATTCTACTCCCTAATATTTTGGTTCTACCTCTATAGAAAACAAATTTGATTTTGAATAATTTTGTCATATGCGTCTTTCCCCGCGGCTTTTACGTGCCACAATGTTTTGCTAAACTACCTAATGGTCTTCTTTTTCATGGAACCTGTGTTAAGAAGACCATTAGGTTAATAGTCTTCTTACACAGGTTCTATGAGAAATCCTACACAGGAAAACTGAAATATAGTCAATATAGATAATTTGTTTATAAAATAGGTTTGAATTTTACAGATTGCAAATAGTATTTACCATGCACTTGCTTATAATCTTTAGTAATGACAGGCAAGTAAAATTATTCAGATTGTATTTAATATTAATCTAAAAGATTGACATTGAAGTTGCTAGTCCAAAAACAATGTGTTTCTATTAAAGAGGAAATATGATTCTTGATTGTTTTTTGCAGTTTTTAAATTATGAGACTTAGCACCTTTCACAATTTGTTTGACTGTGATTACATTTACACATTACTTTTCATTGCTTCAGTGACTTTCAATGACTTTGTTCATTGTTTTATCATAAATATTTCATTGCTTTTTCATGACTGCTTTATTTGGGACACAGTTGCTGGTTAGCTACTGTTCGAGGTGGGGCTTACGCTTTCATTGGTCCTGTCATAGCTGTGCTTATCGTGAGTAGTAAATTATTGTCAGATGAAATTGTTCGGGAAATAATGAGTCTTTACTCTTCAAGCTACATGCCTGAACAGTCATATTTTCCTTGCAATGTGTCATTCTAAGAGAAATTACAAAATACACATGTACATGTAAGCTTGTAAGCATGTAAGTACAGGGGGCTACAGCCCACTAGACCAACAGCCCCGAGAGCAACACTCTCTGTCTGGTGGAACTTCTGAAAATGTCAGAAGGCCCATGAGACTGACATGGCGGTCTTGTGGGCTTCTGAAAATTTTTCTTAGGGTTCGCTAGACTGATATTGTCAGTCTCTTGGACCGTTGGTCTACGTGGATGGCCCTGTACAGTAGTGTAGATTGAATCTAGTTATTGGGGTTCAGAGGCACTGGTCTTAACGTAGAAGGATGAAGTGCAAGGAAATGTAGCTGACTTTAGGAAGGTCCAGGAGAAGGAACCAACCCTCTGTAACTAAATATGGCAATTTATTTTGTGATAGGCTGTTTTCTTGTCTTTATTTCTCTCTTTTTCATTTTTGTTTCTCCAATTGCTTTTTTTTTTTTTTTTTTTTTTTGGGGGGGGAGAGAATAGGGGGTTCAGGAGAACAACTCATTTTGATAAACTTGTCTGGGGGGGGGGGGGGGGGGGATCTTTTGTCTTTAAGTCTTTAAATGGCATCTGCACTACATAAAACAATTTCTGTCATGAAAATGAAATTTGCTTTTACTGATCCATATGACATTTACATATACATGTAGCATCCATTATTATGTGCATACTGACCGATGTCGGTATTTGGTCATTTCTGGCTGATGTTGTTCTTTCCCCGCAGGTCAACATGGGAATATTCTTTTATGCTATCATCTCTTTCACATCTGTGAAGGCTTTCAAGAACAAGTCTGAGAAAGATAAGATACGGTAGGACCTTCTGCTATAAGGGCAAGGGCTTAGAACTAGAAGTGTGTTAGGTAGCTTAGCAAAACGTCGTGGAGGGTAAAAATGCGGGAAAGACGCTTATGACAAAATCATTCAAAATCAAAAATTGTTACTCTATAGAGGCAGAACCAGAATATTATGGTGAAGATCAGGGGCCGCAGAGCGTTTTTGAAAGTGGGGGGGGGGGGGCTGATCTGATTTCACTCATTAATGCCAATTTTCGAGCCTTTTTTCTGATATTTTATTAACATGTCTACTCAAAAAAGTGGGGGGGGGGGCTGCAGCCCCCCCCCAGCTTCACGGCCCACAAAGATTTAGTATTGATCTTTTTGAACACTTTTAAGCAAAATAATATGAAAACTTTTATTCAGATTGGTCTGATTCTTATTTTAAAAGCACTGACAAAGCCAGCAATATTCCTCTTTGCCTCTTTCCCACATCTTTATGCGCCATAGCGTTTCGCTAAGCTACCTTAAAGATACTGCACATTGTTGGTAAAAGATCAAAGATCAAAATGTAAATTAATCTGTATAATACTTAGCCTCAGGGATTAACTGTAACTGTTGTCTATAAAAAATGTGAATTATAGTAAAAAAGAATTACTGATTTTGTCATTTTGAGACTCCCCTATTCGGGTAAAACTCAATGATTATGTAAGTGTCAGCTTTTGAATGCCTGCATTTTAGATATATTACATGTTTGCTGTTGATTTTTAGAATTTATTTATCTCCTATGAAATAGCAGGTATTACAGCAGATTTATTACTCTCTTAGGAACATCTCATGGATAAAATTATATCTGAACTCATGATTCATAGATAAGATTCAATTCAAGTCATTCAAGTTTATCATATTTAAATAAAGAGGATGGGAAAGCAAATTTCAAAGTTTTGTTTTCATTTCCTTGTACCCTACAGATCCATACCATTTTACTTATAGTTATATACATGTACATGTATGTTTATGTGTTTAAATGAAGTATTTCCTTTTTGATGGATCCTTCAGTCTCATCGCGATTCTATCCTTCCTTCTCTCTAGGTCTACCCTTCGAGCAGTGAGTGTTCTCTGTCCTATCCTTGGAATCACATGGGTCTTAGGCCTGTTTGTCAATGTTCATATTACCCTTCAGTACAGTTTCACCATACTCAACTCATCACAGGTATGGATACAACTTTTTGTAACAAGAAAAAAAATGGTCCGAACATTTTGTAGGTGCTTTTTATCTTTGAAATTCTCTGACAAGCATAAAAAAGAAGAAATTTATCATATTTTTGGGCTGTCAGGGGATTAATTAGAGTTCATATTTCTTTTTATACTTCATGTGTGTTCCAGATATGGGGGGGGGGGGCAAGGCCCTCCCCCCACCCTCCACTACAAGAAATAATGATGCATGTATATGATAAAAGGAACAAGTTTTTTTTTTTAAATGCAAGCTAAACAGTTTTTTTTGGGGGGGGGCAACAAGTTTTCAGACATGCTTTTTCTAAACCATTAAAGACAGATTTATACACAATTCAACTGTTTGCATGTTCGCTTTCAAAAGAATTGTAGAGGCCTACTACCTTTAAATTAGTTAGATTTTGCCTTTTAAACTGTTTTCACTTAAAAATATACATGCATTGGCCATGAAACCATATTTTTCATCATGGGGTGTTATAGCCATGAAAAATGAAAAGTGTGCAAATGTAGACTATCAGGAAAAGCTTACCAAAACAAGTATTTCAGTTTTCAGTCAATTCCAAGGTGTATTGAAAGATAACTTGCAACTTTGCCAAAGATTTACTAATCTCCATTTTATTCTTTCATTTCTAATTTCAGGGGGTGCTACTCCTCATATTTCAGGTGTTGTTGAATGAAGAGGTAAGATATTGGTTTGGCTTTCAGCTTCTTATTTTTAATATATTTCCATCAATGCCATTTAATATGTAGTACTCTTATTGTAGCTTGGTATACAATGTATTCCTAAATGTATACATCATACATACACCTTGCTCATGTACTTACTATTATTCTTTTTCTTATATTCTTCCTTTTGTAATTTTACTTATTTATTTTTGATGATGCACATACCCATGTTGTCTAGCATTCCACACACCCTTTCTATCTCTATGTCTCTGTCTCTCTCTCTGTCTCTCTATCTTGTTCTTTCTCTTCTCTCTTTTTCTCTTATTCTCTCCCTATCTATCTCTTTTATTTTTGTCTTCATCTTCTCTCCCCATCTCTCTCTCTTCTTCTCTCTCTGTCTTATCAATTTTTCTCTCTTTCTCTTTCTCTTTGTCCCTTTGTCAGTTTTTATTATGTTTTCAGGTTGTCCATCCGTCCGTCTGTCCTCCTTTCTCGTTATCCCGATATCTCAAGAACCATTAGAGGTATGGACTTCAAACTTAATGGGAAGATGATCTAATTACATTTAGGGTTACGAAGGGCAAAGGTCACAGAGGTCAATAATGAAATTTCAGGTTTTAGCCTCATTAACGTGACATTTAAAGAACAATTTGAATTTCAAACTGGGTACTAGTATGCATCACTGTAGGAAGATGAACTGATAAGATTTTGGGTAAGTAGGTCAAAGGTCAAAGGTCACAGGTCATTTACCATCAAATTTCAGGTTTTTAGCCTACTTATCGATATAGCTCTTGAAAAATTTGAGCATTACCTTCAAACTTGGTACTAGTATGCATCACCATATTGAGACGAACTGGTTATATTTTTGTTTACATAGGTCGAAGGTCATGAGGTCAATATGCATGAAATTAAAGATTTGTTAGTTTTGTTATCACCATATCTCAACTATTTTGTATACATGTCTAGGAGGAGATACAGTGATCAGACTTTTGGTTTGTTAGGTCAAAGGTCGAAGAGGCCAATTAACATGTAAATTCATGCTTCGTATTCTGGTTTTCACAATATTTCAAGAACAGTTTCGAACATGAACTTAACTGAATTCAGATGGAGGCATATATAGGAGTTGCAGTCACATTCATCCTGTGTTTTTTTTTCTCTCTCTCTCTCTCTCTCCTTATTGTCAACTTCTTTCTTTCTTTTTTTTTTTACTCTTTATCAGAATTTTTCTCTCTCTTTTTCTACAGTCCTGTTGTATCTGTCTACATCAGCTGTCTGTACTCGTCTCTTCCCTTCTCTGTTTCCTTTTTCTCTTTTTGATTTCTTTTGCACCCCTTCAATTTATTTCCGACCGTAGTCATCTTCTAATGTTATGAGGATAATTGCCAATTTATTATCAATCCTAAATTGCAAACATGAGAATCGTCCAATCAAGATTGCAAAATTGGCAACAACATCTTCAAGGTGTTTATCGTTCAGAAAGTTACCTGGATCACAATTGCATAAACAGCATTTCAGAGCATTTTTTTAGATTCCAATTGAAAATCCAAAGAAAAAAATGTAAAGAATAATTTTAATGATTTCCAGTGGAGTTTCTTTTTTTGGAGAGAAGTTGTGCTATATTTTCAAAATTTTGAAGATCTATAAATACTAGTTTCCCTTGATGTGATAACCTTGCAAATTATGTGACATTACATCATTGAGGGAAAGCTAATTAATTAAGACCTTAAGAAAACTCTTAACCGCTATGGGTTAAATTGAATCAATATGAATTCTGTCCAACTCAGGTGTATGTTGGTGTGAAGAGACGACTGCGACGTCATACCATTTACCCGCTAGGAACTACAGACTCCTCAGTCACTGAGCACAAGGTAAAGAATACTGGTGATGGTTGTGATGATAATAACAATGATAAAAATGATAATGATAATATTAATGATTATGATAATACAGTTAACTCTGCATAAGTCGACCTTCCATAAGTCGAATAATCGCCTTAGTCGAAGCAATTTTTCAGAACAGAATGAGCAAAACATGTGTTTTTTACCTCTTCTAAGTCGAATTTCGCCTAAGTCGAACAGATTTCTGTGGTCCCAAGAGATTCGACTTAGGCAGAGTTACCTGTATTAATATTAGTAATAAAAATAATAATAATGATAATAATAATGAAAATAATAATAATAATAATTATAATAATAATAATGACTTTACATGAGACATTAAGGCAAATCCTTTTATGTCAGCCTATTGTTCCGATTCGTCTTAACCCACGTTCGCTTTCGACTTAACCACCAATTTCTATTGTGACGGAATAAACTGCATTGTTAGGATTCGCCTTAAGTCGCACATATGCTTATAATAATAATAATGATAATAATAATATTAATGTTGTTATAATTTCAAAAATAGAATACAAGTCAAGTAAAAGATACAAAAAATCTAACAAAGTAGTGAAATAAACATAACAGAGTTGCAATTGTACCAGGTCCATTGCCTATGATGGCAAATGGCAGGTTTGCGTGATGTTTACCACGTGTATACAAAAGAATAATACAAATTTGTAACTTAAATTTATAGAAGTAATCTTAAATGTTCTGCTGATTACAGTGACAAATGGATGAAATTAAAGCAAAGGAAATATCTTGCTGATTTTATTTGTACTTTCAAACAATAACTTGGACCTCAATACATATATACTTTCATCCGTAGATTTTAATTATATATGATAAATGAATATCATCAATTTTGACAATACTTCATCTTTTGATAATGCATGGCCACAATGACCATAAGAATCTATTAATAATGATAATATTAAGTTATGCTTTTAGAATGCATGATACAAAATGTCTCTATGTGCTTCAGTGATGATCACCATTTGATAATGACAAATGCAACTATATTGTTTGATTTCAGAGTATGACCAAGCAAACACAATCCACTGCCGCAGGAATAAAGACCTCAGAAGAAAGTGGAACGATGAACATGGAAGTCCTTTCGCTTCATGATGAAAGTGCAGATAATCTTGACAATGTCAACCCGAAGGTCCAGTAAATCAAATGAAGTTTTCATTATCATTCAGATATGTCAAGGGCGTGATATCGCGGCAGGGGTTTATGAACAGATGTTTTTAAGTGCACAGTGCGAAATCCGTATTCAAAGAAAAGTCACATTCATATAGTTTGGGGTATTTTTTCAGATGATATGGTTCCTTTTCTTGTTCTGTTTTAAAATATTTTATGAGATGGTGAATGAAGATCTTGTCACTATTATTTGTACCCAGAGTTTTGTATGTAAAATGTAAATTTAAATAACTGTCGGTTCGTAACCGCCCCCCCCCCCCCCACATTTCGTTGTGGCCATTTTCTGAAAGGATATAACACTTCTTTTTTTCTTTTTTTGCATATCTTGATAATTCAAGTATTTTATGATGTGAAATTTAGGGGTTAAGTAGAATTTTTAAGCACTTTCAGATGTTATTTAAATCACCATATCCAAAATTTGGACCCAAATCGCCCATCATCTTGTAAAACCTGCAACATTATATAGAAAATAAATTCCTATCATGGAATCTATGAATCTTAATATGAGATACATTTGAAAAAAAAGTCCAAATTGTAGATAATGTACATAATACACATGTGATTATAGTGACCATATTGCGTCCACCTCTGAAACACATCTAGGATGTATACATTTTGTGTGCACTTGTACATGTGCTCGTGCACATGTGTGAAATATTATGTGGTATTGTAAATTATATTAGAAATACTTCTCAGGTTTTTAAGCATATGTGAGATATATAAATCTAGTCTGGGGGTGATTTGCACCTTGCACTTTCAAATTCATGTAATTCTTTTGAATGGGCTATCAATTTTTCCAAAGAAGTTTGGTATTCACTTGTAAATGAATCTAAATTCTAAATTACTTTTTTAAATTTTGAATTAGTTTTCAGTTAAATTAATATTCTACATCATTAATGTTTATTATGTAGATGTTCAACACATAAATATTTTATCATATCTAGATGTGTAGTATGAGATTACATGAATACAGTGGAAACTCACTATAACGAGGACCTTGGGACCATGAAAATTACCTTGTTATAATTATCAGGAATACTCAGAAAACAAAAGAACATAAAGACCTGGGACCAGCAAAATTATCTTGTTATATCAGGAATCTTGCTGTACATGTATCAGAGCTCTTTATTTACATGTATTTGCTGAATTGATGTTATCATTGTGTAAATCATGTGAGTAGTAAAGTAATAAATTTTAATTTCATGTTAATGCATTAGTGTAAATGTCATCATTGTAAACAAATGAAATATATATGACTCAAAATACATTCAACACACATGTATATTGTATCATACTGTACATGAACTTCTAGAGGTGCCATACTCTACATTTGAGAATGCCCACCCTTCCATCATCAGCAATATCTGGGATTTTAGTTCAGTGAGGAGATAATGAACTGAATTGTATACTTTCTGCCAAGATTTTATGATTGTTTTTTTTTTTCGAGTGCATTCAAATAATCTTTATTCCACTAACCCTATTTGATTATAATGAATTGTAAGTACATATGCACTGAAGGATGAATGAGTCTGTTTCATCCTTTATTCATTATTGCAATGGAATAAGAATACCTCTGTCTGAGTTGCATTCAATTCAAATACCTGACTTGTGCTTGTGAAAAGAGTACATTGCAAGAACTTGTACAATAACTCTTTACTTAATTTTTATCTACACTTTTTGTACAGTTTGTGTTCAGATAACTTAATTTGCCCCTTTATGTGGCTTATTTTGATACTTACATGTACTGTATATTATCAATGGTTCTATTTGATATTTTTCTATTCACTATCACTTTTTGTGAAAGTCATCTCTAGCAATGTGCATAAATGTATATTAAAGTGAATAGGAACATTATTGAAAGCTTTCAGCAAAATTCATCTTGTTTTATCCTCTTTTTTTTTTTTTTTACCTTGTGTTCTACATTGAGTACAGGTACATTGAGAAAATTTTGCATAAAACATGTGAACATTTTCTGCAAATTACCTGTGTATGTTATTCTCTGTTGTCACTTAAAAATAATTGGAATGAATTTGCATGGTTTTTGCAATACACAACTTTTAAAAGCAGTGTATATGTCTATATCAATACAGATAATGTATTCTTTTCATGATATCTTTCTGTGAATCTACAGGCGGTTCATTGCCTTCTCTGAAACTTGCAGAGAGATATGGTTTCTTTATAGCTCAGATTATTGTATATACACTGTCTTAGCCCCTACAATGTCTTTTTGATAATGAAACTGTCTCAAGTGCTCATTAAAAGCAATAATGAGCGTACAGGAAAATGAATCATTAACTCTTTGCCCTGTGCATTATGAAACCCATGGCTGCTGGATTATTTCAAAGGCTATATCTTTTGTACGTGATTTTTGTCGACGATCGTCGAACAAAAGCGAGAACCCGGAAGTGACATTGGTCGACAATAGCGGGCTATGAGTTAAACAGCCATTGGCCATTTAAACTATTAAATGAACTGTAGCTGTATCGTTAACATGTTATTATATATTGGATATTTCGTTTTAGTTTCATATCTTCAAAAGACAAAAAACTTGAATATGGACGTTTAACTTGCAATTAATTTGGGAAAAATAATCTTGCCCTTTTCAAGTACTTACATGTACATGTATACATGTAGATTGAGGATATACATTTAATTGATATTGCAGCCTAAAGCCTGTTAAACTTGCCATCTTTTGTCAGACTCTGTTTTGTCTTATGCAGTGAGCTTCATAGCAATTTAATGCCTGTTTTAGAAATTTCAGAGGCGAGATGAACAGCCTATGATAGACTTTCAACTTCTGCTGCTTTCTGACACCTTCACAACTTTTTAGTTATTTACGGTATTTATTACTGTGTAGTTATTTTTTTAATTCCTCGTGAATTCAACACCTTGAGAAACATGAAAATAAAGCTATTTTACACTTGAACTGAAGTAAGAAATCCAGGTTTGATTCATTGTGTGCATGTACAGTGGAAACTCACTATAACGAGGGCCTTGGGACCATGAACATTATCTTGTTATAACAGGAATCTCCTTATATCGTTTTAAACCTCCCCCCCCCCCACAAAAAAAAAAAAAAATAAATAACAAATAAAAAATAAAAATTAAGACCTGGGACCAGCAAAATTACCTTGTTAAATCAGGAATCTTGTATCGGAGCTCTTTATAACGAGTTTCCACTGTATGTGTCAGTCTCCCCTATTCCAAAGTTAGTTTAATTTTAATGCATTTACTAAGACCCCCCCCCCCCCTTTTTTTTAAATGTATTTTCACTATCCTTTTTATATCTCCATCTCCCTCCCTCTCTCTCACTTTCACTCTTTTTGTCCGATATCTCTCACTCTGTGCAGTCTCCCTCTTTCTCTTACCATAACATGCACATGCTCTCTCTCTTTCTCTCTCCCTTTTTCTGATTGTAACACACGTACACGTGTTAACCCTTTCGAGACAATTGACCACATTTTGTGGTTTGGCCCAATAACTTTTGATTTAGAGCCTTAAAAAATATACCAGATGCATGAGCAGAAAGAGCAAAAAATTCTGCACATACTGTGTCCATTTTTGTTGCATGATCATATTGCGTTTGATGCCAGGAATTTTAAAAAGGAGAATAAGATTGAACATCCTTAAATTGGCAACACATTGAGAGATTCAAAATCATTGTTTGTTGTCCAAATTGGCAACTTTTTCAATTTTTCGACAAAGTTCCTAACCATGTATATTATTTTCAAGACATTACATCTTATTAGAACCATGTAGCACTAAAAGAAAAATATTATTGTTGCCAATTTGCAGAACAAAATGTGATCAATTGAGCTCTTAAATAATTCCTGTCCTGAAAGGGTTAACACAGCAATGGCTCTGTGGTTAATTTCTTACACGGGTCAGGGCCCCGTTTCATAAAACTTACTATCAATAACAACTGCCACACATCTATGACAAATTTGCTCTTGGCCAATCAGATGCAAGTATTTCAGTAGCTTATCACCGTTATTGTAACTTGTCATAGATATTAAGTTTTATGAAACGGAGCCCAGCTTCCCACCTTCAACCCTGGACCCAATACGATATCTAGCCATAATCCTTATCCAAAACCCAGTCGCAAACCCACCCTCATTCCGTATCTCTGATGTAACAAAGCCTAAAGCAAATGTTGCCTGAGCAAAAGTAGATCACCCTCATGGATTTCTCTCACCCTCTCTTCCTAAAGGTGACACTAGCTCTCTCTCTCTTTCTCCCCCTCTCTCTTAACAGAAGCTTGCATAACGTATAGATTATACATGTATACTCGGTAATCAAACAGTTTGTAGAACATGATTTTTAGTGTGATATACAACTATATTTTAGTGCATATGATAGTAACACACACTCGGGCAAATAAAATGATAAAATACTGTCTGTAAACTAATAGAGATATAATCTAACAGAAAAATTATAACAACCAAAACATCTGATATGTATTGTTGGCATTTTGGGTGCATATTTCAAATAAAAAGGAAATCTTAAATGTGTAGCATTCATACTCAAAATTATAGGCCACATCAAATAAAATATCAAAGCAATGTAAATACACTATTCAGCTTTTACGTCACAAGTACATAAAGTAATACACAGATCAAAGTCTAATTACGATACATTATTATCTCAAAACTTCTGTGAATAATCACTGCTTACATCATGATTGGGCGATGCTAAGAAAATTTGCCTTATTTGCCTGTAATTATAACTTACACACTATTTTTATTGCAAATTTATGCAGCACAACAACAAAAAAAACATTCTCAGTGCAAATGAATCTCCCCCTCTCTCTCTCTTCCACTTATCTTTTTTTTTTCTTACTCAAAAGGAAATATAATTATGTATGGATTTCAATATATCTGGAAAATGTTTTAATTGCCATTTTATGCCCTACTTTTAAATCAGGAAGATAGAAATTGTAAAAAAATATAATAAATTTTAAAAATGAAACTCGTCACTTTGGAGTTAGGAACTAAAACAAATTAATAACTTGTTTATCATATTGAAATTTGCATCTTGCAAACTTTGAAGGATGTCACATTCATTTAGAGTAAGTTTTATGAGATTTCTTTAAAAAAAGCTTTTCAAAATAATACATTGCATTTTAGTTAGGTGAGGAAAATAAAAGCGATATAAATCTGTGTGTTCCATCTGACCTATAATTTAGGAAAATGATGTTTTTTTACATAAAATTACTGGAAAACCATGCAGACAGTATACTTTCAATATCCAATTTTGCAGAGCAATACATGTATTTGTATAAAGATCATGACTTTGACCCTCACTCCCCCCCCCCCCAAAAAAAAAAAAAAAAAAAAAAAAATTGCAATGAACATACATGTACATCAAAATTATTCTTGCAATACTTGCAGATTTTGTCTTTGTTCAATGCAATTTTGCATGGCCTAATTCTAAACATTTCTATACATAAATGTGTAAATTACTGAATACAAAGAATTTTGCAGCAACACAGTCTAGTTTACAAAGGAGTACTGAACATTAAGCAGCCTATATAAAAGAAAGGTGCTAACTACAGCTGCAACATCAAACATCCTGATACTGAAATGTTGATGAAAAATAAATGTACAAGATTGTCTAATAGCATTCATCTAATATGATCTTACACAGAAATATATTACATTAAGTGTTGACAAACTGTTTATTACACAACTATTTTAATTTCTATTAAAGACAGAATTAATGATCAGATCAGAAAGCCCAGTACACTAATAATCAATAGACTCTAAATATACATAAACATAGAATCAAAAGGTTAAATTATATACACTTTAAACAATATATACATGTAGGTGTACTTGAAAAAAAAAATACTCCTTGGATTGATCCATACAGTCAATCCATGAGAAAACACAACTGCAAGAAATACATGTCAGTTCATTAATACTTCTTTTTCAAATACTGAGATAAATATTAATTGATATGATATAGCCCACTACATCTCTTATGAAAATAGTCTGTACAATACAAGTAATAGTATACTACATGTATTTCATTATCATTTCATTATTACCATTTCAGTTGAAATACAATGTTTCAAATTGATATGATAACGTTTCTAGTGTCACAAGATTTGAGACTCAAATCTGCACACTCCACAGGATTGAGAAGGAAATAGTGACTTGATAGTGCAAGCTCAAAGACAGAAATCACTAGTGATTGTTACAAATGCACAGTTAAAGAGTATATGTACAGCTGTTACTCCTGCAAGTTAAACAAAATCAATTAATCATATCCAATTTATGTACACTAATCATATTTACATATAAATAAATGTCCACTTATTGGTGTACATGTAAATACTCCAGTGACAGTTAAAGAAATAAAACACTTCAAAGTAATAATTTCTACCAACATTGTCAGAAGTACCCAGCAAATTCATGATGTCTATATACAAGAACACTTAAGCTTCCATTCTGGGTATTTGTTCTCAATAAAAGTGACATTCAGCAACTAAGCTTTTTCATAATTGCTGGAGAGTTTTCTTTCTCTAAACTCAAATGTGATCCAATATAATATTTTTATCTTACAAGTACTCCTTGTAAACATACATGTATATATGTTACCATTATATATTATGACCTGAACCAAGAGCCTAGCACACGAAGTCAATAGGAGGTATATACACCAAAGAATACCTGTTCACGTAAGTACTGGTATCATGCCAACTTTCTCCTTATCACAGAATTTGGCAAATAAGTTTTGTTTAAACTCTTTATTGATGTTTCTTGTTCCTCTTTTCTCATAGCACTGTCCTCTGTGGGGTAATAGTAATACCATCAACATATTATTCTTCTTCTGGTATCATGCCAACTTTCTCCTTATCAAAGAATTTGGCAAATAAGTTTTGTTTAAACTCTTTATTCATGTTTCTTGTTCCTCTTTTCTCATAGCACTGTCCTCTGTGAGGTAATACCATCAATATATTATTATTCTTCTTCTTTCTCCCTATTTCAGTGTAATATTGTTAATATAACCTTCATGAAGACATAGCATTCGTACACTTCATCCATCAAAAACATACAGGTACTGTATAAGCTGAAATTTTCGCGAGGGTTTTATTTTCCCGAATTTCGCGAGTAACCTGCCGATCGCGAATTTAACACCACGCGAATAAAATGCCACATCAACATTGGTGTGTGTGATTTACTGGTATAGCAGCAGTGTGAAGTATAGTTCACATGCGGCGCTGTGTGACTTGTGAGAGTGGTGGTGCCAGTGTGTATTTTTTATCACCAGATAGACAGATCGCAGGCCTGGGCCTAGGTCGGCCATTCGCGAAAGCAACAACGCGCGAATATGTCTTGGAGTCTCTCATTCGCATAAATATCTGTACACAAAAATATTAGCTTATACAGTATATTGCTCTTCTCAAAGGCTCAATAGACTTAACTAGCGCTACATGCAGAAATACATTTTGGCACAACTACTATTTATATGTCTGTGACTTTGTTATTTCTTACAATTAAATTTGGCAAAAAATCATCCAATACTATACCTTAATGCAACAAGTCAATCATTATATTTATTTGTAAGTTAAGTCTGAAACTGAACATTTGATCTTGAATCAAAATGTTATTTATCAGAAAACGTTTTGCAACCTCATGGCTGAATTAAGTAATCTATACAAAGTAAAAAGATAAAGTAAAAAAATTTTTTTGGAATTATTGCATACGTAGCAATTAACAATAAATTACTTGATGTATAAGTAAGTATCAAGCAGCATAATTGACACACAATACTAGCACTGAATTGGAATTGTCATAATAAAGTATTATAGCAGGAATTCATAATTTCTTCACTTTCTTCCTCACTGGTAATGGTAACCTACTTGGTCTCCCTTGCATGCATATTAAGATCATTTCAGAACTATGTGTAGTTAGGAAAACAGATTCTCTGTTGCCATTTTTTTTCCAAATCATATTTTTGAAATATAATGCCGATCATGTACATTTGGCTTCTCCGTATCATTTGCGAAAAATCAGATAGAGCAAGCTGGCTGTACCTGTCTGTGACAGGTTTAGACTGGAGATGAACAATTATGATACCCAGTGATAACAATCAGTTGCCTGGCGAAATCATATCGACTATGCATTTTCATGAATATATTATGGTTCATCTCCCTTCTCTCTCTCTCTCTCTCCCTCTCTCTCTCTCCCTCCCACTCTGCGCATTTCTCTTTTTTCTCTCCTCACTGCATGAAGTATGTCCATGCTACATTGTATGTGTCTGCTGATGCCCACCTACTAAATCTCTCACTTTCTCTTTCTCTATAAGCATCTCTCCCTCTCCTGCTCTCTTCAACTCGTCTCTTGCTTTTCTGTCCTATCCTCTCTTTCTCTCTTCCTTTACCTTTCTCTACTGTTCTCTCATTCTCCTTCCATCTTTCTCTCTCCCTCTCCTGCTTTCCTCACCTTGTCCATTTCTTGCTTTCCTGTCTCTACCCTCTTTTTCTCTTCCTCTACTGCTCTCTCTCTCTCTCTCTCTCACTCTCTCTCTCTTTCTAAGTATCTCTCTCTCTCCTGCTCTCCTCACTTTGTCCATCTATTGCTTTCCTGTCTCTACCCTCTTTTTCTCTTCCTCTACTGCTCTCTCTCTCTCTCTCTCTTTCTAAGTATCTCTCTCTCTCCTGCTCTCCTCACTTTGTCCATTTCTTGCTTTCCTGTCTCTAGCCTCTTTTTCTCTTCCTCTACTGCTCTCTCTTTCTTTCTAAGTATCTCTCCCTCTCCTACTCTCCTCACCTTGTCCATCTATTGCTTCCTGTCTCTACCCTCTTTTTCTCTTCCTCTACTGCTCTCTCTCTCTCTCTCTTTCTAAGTATCTCTCCCTCTCCTGCTCTCCTCAATTTGTCCATCTATTGCTTTCCTGTCTCTACCCTCTTTCTTCCTCTACTACTCTCTCTCACTCTATCTTTCTTTCTTTCTAAGTACATGTATCTCTCCCTCTCTACTCTCCTCACCTTGTCCATCTACTGCTTTTCTGTCTCTACCCTCTCTTTCTCTCTTCCTTTACCTTTCTCTATTGCTCTCTCACTCTCTCCCTCTCCCTCTCAATCCCTCTTCACACACACACACACACACACACACACTCTCTCTCTCTCTCTCTCTCTCTCTCTCTCTCCAAATATTTCTCCCGGCTCATTTTTCCATATCTCTCCCTCTCACATGCACAGGCACCCACCCATCCACTCTCTCTCTCTCTCTCTCTCTCTCTGAGCCAAATACATGTCAATAATAACCATTTAATCTTGAATACGACGACAAAAGTACTTTCCAATGCACCACAACAACTAATAACAAATAGAATGCAAGCTTGCATCAACTTCCCCTCCATCAGTTGATTGATTACCTGTTGCCATGGGAATGTCTGCCTTCTGTGTCGATTTGGAAATTGTGAAATCCACCCAGCTTACTTGTGTACTGATGTCGTAGACTGGTTGAGTACCTGTTGAAAAAATGTCCCCAGATTAAGAAAAATCAGTTAGCATCAAATTATAAATAATTTTCAAAGCCAAATTACAAAATCATTTAAAAAATACCCGACTCTACTACATATGATATGTAATGAAATAAGGTATGTTGTAATCAAATAACATGTCGATCGAAGGATAAGAATTTCAAGTGATCAATCATATTTTGACAATTATATTCTACGAGTACAAGCCAATAGGTCTTTGTGTAATCAAATAAATGGCACTGTTGACGTAAATTTAAAAATGTTGTAAAGAACATTTTAGTTAAGAGTATTTATCAGTAAAGATTTATTGATTAAAAGCAAAATATCAAATTGGTCTTTTGAAATTAAAATAAAGTGCAATTAAGGACTATAAGAATACGATAATAAAGATAAAAAATTAGTTATAAGTACAATCAATGTAGAAATCTACAGATTTGTAATAAGACACTATACATGTACATTACTATGAGGATAAATAAATGTTAATATGAGATGGCAAATTTGAAGAAAAAAAATCATATTGTACATTAAAATAATAATATTGTGACATATGACAAACATGTAGTCTAGTCACTAACAAAAAATGCTCCAGGGCTAAACCTAATCTGATCCTCCTTGCACAGAAAGCAAAAGCAACAGTAACTTTGAATTTGCTTTCTACCATACTCTTGAAAGTCCAACAATGTGCCATTCCCATCTATTGTCAAACTATTCTCCTGCAACAAGGCAAAAACAAAAATTGTTTGGTTGTCCTCGAGTGACATTTTTTTAAAAAGTGGGTCGGTCGGTCGGATTTTTTTTTTTTTTTTTTTTTTTTAACACTGAGAAAATAAAGGAGGCAAAGCAAGTTTCAATATCTAACGTTTTTACATGGTATTAACATTTATTAATTATCACCCAGAAACATAAAAGAGTTTTTATTTCTCTTACACTGTTTGAGTCTTGTATATTAAACAATTTATGTAATACAAACTGTTGTTGAAATTAATTTCGCTTTTCCACGTAAGTTTTGCCGTGGTTGGGTTTAAAAAAAATAATTTTTTTTTTAATTGGGTCGGCCCCATTTCAGAGGGTCGGTCGGTCGAGGAAAACCAAACAATTTTTTTGGGGGGGCCCAATTCTTCCAAATCTAGTTGAATTCTTAACCCTGGACCCAACATTATACTTATAACATTAACTCTAACCCTAAAACCTAACCCTGTTGATTGGTCAAAGCTTTTCTTCTTTGAGGAGAGGGGATGGGAATACCAGGGGGGGGGGGGGACAGGGGATTTCAACAATATGGAGAGAATCAGTACAAAATGTTTCCAAAATGCGACAGTAATTCAAAGAACACATTTTTGTGAAATGAAATAAAATAATGAAATTATCAAACATCAAGAATATTTTGTGTTATATAAAAACTATACCCTCATGAATGTTAATATCACTACTAGATGAATACCACCTAGTACAGTCAAATGTTGAATTAAAGGCAGTCTTTATATAATATTCAGACACAAACTTAAAGGGCAATCCAACCTTGGTAATGAGATGATCTGTGTGAAAGCAGAAAAATAAGAAAAACAGGATGGTGAAAGTTTGAAAGAAATCTGACAAGGACTAAGAAAGTTATGGATGTTTGAAAAACAAGATCACTACATCTATGCGAATCTCAAATTGGCAATTTAGTGATTCGATTGTGACATTTTTGTGGACAACTCTCCCATTTGTCGTACACAAAAATATCATTAATTTGCGTTTTTCTTCGAGGTGCTTTTACCCCCGGGGCAGTACTCAAATTATATTGGAGATAGCATATTGTTATAGGTCCTCATGAAAGAAAAAGATCTTACTGAGTAATACATTTTGAAAAAAGTGACATTCTAGTCATTTTGTGTGTTGGAGTGAATGGGGGAGTTGTCCACAGCTACATCACAGTGACATTACCTATTTGGCCAATTTGAAATTCCCATATGTATAGTGATTACAACTTTCAAAAATTCAAAACTTTCTTATTGCTTGACCGATTTCGTTCAAACTTTCACCAATCTGCTTCTCTGAATTTTCCTCTTTCTTTCAAAGCAACTTGCTATTAAGGTTGGATTTCCCTTTAAGACAATAATTGTTACAGACATACAGGCAATGGTGACAAAATATCACAGACATAAGAAAATATCAAAACAACCGTCAGAATACAAATTAAAATACATGTACTAACATTGAAGTTGAAACACAAAGACAGTTACTCAACACCGTGTTATTACACTGACACAATAGGCCTAAAGAAAAGACTATAAATCCTTACATTGCATCCTGGGTTCTGTATTAAAAGTCAAAGATACGAGATACCATTGTCTTGAGAGATAAGTGGCTTTCCTGCATTGTAAAGAGATGTCAGATGACAACATACCAAAATATCATCAGATTGTTTTTTCAATCATGATTCCTAGGTGCAGGAAATTTGATGTCCTGTTTGACTATTTCAGGGGAGTTGGGATAAGGAATTGTATCATGAGCTATGCCTATGCGCATAAATTTAAAATGTCACTAGTCTAAAATCCCAATTCCCCAAACTCCAAGTGAAATACCACACGTTTATTATATATATATATATACATAGGGGAATATAATATCTGCCTCATCATTCATGATATTTTGGTGAATTCCACAGAAAACTTTAAGAATTGACCTTTTTCATTTAAAAAGTTCTTCTCAAAAGTAATAAAAGGCAGTTTCAAGTACATGTACATGTACATGTTGCTTGTTGTGAAGGACTTGAGAGCTTTGGCAGATAACAGGCAGTATCAGAGAAAATCTGAATTTTCCATATTATGACTATGCATTAAAGCTATTAAGCAACAGTTTGCTGGAACACAAACAAAAAGCAATCAATATACAAGTAGTTGAAGGTCTGAACTAGCTGTGCTCTAGACTAGCCTCAAATATCCCAGTAATGTTGCCTTTCCAAAATTTGGCATAGCTCCAGAAAAGTCTCAATGGTATAATAATTATTTAGTGTCAAATTACAGTCTTGTTGTGCCTGCACACTAATTAATAGCTTTACCTGTGCAATTAAGACTAATTTGACTAACATAAATTAGAGAGAGGGGGGAGGGGGAGAGGGAGAGGGGGGAGAGAGGGAAAGAGGGGGAGAGTGGGAAAGAGGGAGAGAGAGGGGAGAGAGGAGGGAGAGGGAGAGAGAGAGGGGGAGGGGGTGGAATTTCTGACTCGGAGAAAAAGATAAAGAAGGACCATAGTAAAGGAACAGCAGAGGGAGAAACACTTATGCAGTGCAGCATACATGTATATTACATTTGACTAAATTGTAAAACATAATATCCATTACCATCACACACACACAAAAAATTGTCTACACATTACACTGTACATCCACCGTGCAAATAAGGATCACTGTATATGAATAACTACTTGGGTAAGTTCTAGATGCCTTAGGTGGTATTTAAAACTCCACGTCATAATAGAAAATCCTTTTAATACATGTATATTGAAACTAACTACTATACAAACCACAAAAACCAATATTTTTAATGAAAATATAATAACCACTTACACTATAACATGCAGATCATGCAGGCTGGTTAACCCACCCTTTGCCAAGACTAACCCAAATATTTTTTTAAAACAAAAAAATCATAGACAAAAAAAAATATCAAAGAACTATACATTACCTTTCTGGTGCCAGTGAAACATATGAAATATATAATCAACAGAAGCTAGATTTCTGAGAGAGAGAAAGAGAGAGAGTAGGTTGTGGAAAAAATGATGAAGTATCGTTATTTGTGCTAGGTTAATGTATATAGATGAAGCAAATGAAAATATTCGGAGAGTATACCGGTTTGATATGGTTTAGAAGGCTACTATAGCTTTTTCATACTACAGGAAAGTTATACTAATAACCAAAGTCGTACAAAGAAACGTATTACATATTAATGGAGAATGAAACACTGGGGAAATATCCATTTTAATGAAAAGAGAGGACAGGAGAAGCAATTTTTAAAAAGTTCCATCAAAATCGGTTACGAAATGAAAAAGTTATGAGAGTTTGAAAAGTCTCAATTTACTTTCTATGGCGATCCTCAAATTGGCAATGTTGCTTCAAAATGGCAGGTTTAGTAGTACAACTCTCCATATTTTTGTACACAAACTTTCATATTTTCTCCATTATCTCTAAAGATGCTGCTTGTCTTTTTGTGAACTCAACATATGTTGTGTTAAATACATTTTCCCATGATGTATCTTGAGCTAAGGAGACAGCTGCACCTTGAGAGATAATGGGGAAATTTGTGTACAAAACATATGGAGAGTTGTAGTACTAAACCTGTCACTTTGAAGCAACATTGCCGATTTGAGGATCGTCATAGAAAGTAAATTGAAACTTTTCAGACCTTCATAACTTTTTCATTTCGTAACCGATTTTGATGGTTCCAACTTTTTAAAAATTGCTTCTCTCTATCCTCTCTTTTCATTAAAATTGATTTTTCCCCAGGGTTTCATTCTCCTTTAAGAATCATTGTAAGAAACTAGTTTTGGGGAAGTCAGCTGACATTGTACGATTAGCATCAGAAAGGAGCACATACATGTAAAAATACACATGATTGGTCACATGAATGGGAATGCATGATAAGCCCCGCCCAGTTATATACATGTAGTTTTCGTACAATATGACATTTACACTACAAAAGGATACTGATTTTTTATCAAGTTTTCGTTCCAAACGATGCTCTATCATTCGATTAATAGATATAATGCGTTTCATTGTACATGTACGACACTTTGTTATACAACTTACAGGCAAAAAAAAATTAATAATTGTACAGTGATACAATGAACTTAGGTAGTGACTAGTCTGAATGAGGGGAAAGTTCTGGACAGGCCTGAAGTATACTGTTAACTTTTTTTTATTCACTTACACTTTCCACTTCAGACTACAATGCAAGGATTCTTTGACTATTCTCAGGATTTGTTTGACAAGAAACCTACACTGTAATACATGTAAAATCGGATATTGTCTCACTTTTCAGTCCTGCAATTTTCTTCTTTTTTTTAATGTATCTCTAGTTCTCTTAATGACATAATCCAAGACTTGCATGTAGGCCCACAGTATATCATTATACTTTTAGGTCTTTTTCTTGTGTGTACTATCATTCCATACGTGTAGGTAGACTCTGACTGGCAAAATTCAACATATTGCACAAAGCATTATATACATGTAGAGCATCAAAGTGATTTACATAAATGTATATCTTTACTCCTTTCCCTAAAATTGTCTCGGCTTCCACAAATTGAAAAAGAAACAATTTGTGTTTAAATAATACTTGGAAGAGGTTAATACTGTTTGTGAAGGTGAATTTGATCCAATATCACACCAATACACTTTTGAATAATCCTTCAGGGGGAAAAAAAACTTTGCTTTGGGCAAATGAATTAAGTTGAAAAATAAACAATGGTAAAATTTCAAGGTTGACCTTTCATTTGCCACATGTGCAAATTGCCAATAGCAGGCATGCCACACCTGCAAATCAGCACAATAAGAGGAAACAATTATTAATGAAGTACCTCCTTGGCATTACAAATGCTTTGTATAATAACCCACTGTTGGTCTTAATTATTTGGCTACCTAATAATTCCTTAATCATGTGTGTACTAATTTCATACTGGAAATTGTTAAAATAAACCTGAAGACAATGGTAAAATGGGGTAACCTCCCTAGTCATAAGCACCACTATTCATAAGGACCACTTATTCATAAGGACTGCTATCCATGCATAACGTGTGACTAAATGAATAGCGGTTTTGTACGAATAGCGGTCCTTCTGAATAGCGAGAAAACCATAGACAAATTTCCTCGCTATTCATAAGGACATCCATTCATAAGGAACACTATTCATAACCACTCATAAGGACCGCTATTCATAGCGCGTGTTAAATGAATAGCGGTTTTCAATGAATAGCGGTTCTTATGAATAGCGAGCGGACCTGGGTAAAACTATCCTGTGGGAAATATATGGTGGCACAGGCATGTTATAGACCCCGTTCTCATTATGAGATTGGCTCACGTACACCTGCAGAGAGTAGCGCGATATATCTTGGCACTCTCTGCACAGTAAACTGTGAATAGGCGTGCTCTAGATCGTGCTATCTTTCTTGGAGCACCCCCTAGAGGTGGCCCAGTTTTGGATCGTGCCATCTTAGAGATGGCGCGATCTAGCGCACGCTTTCTCAGTACCGGTAATGAGAACAGGATCTTTGTGGCACATAATTCATGCCAAGCTTATCCTAACCAAAGAGCTTTGAAGAGCTGGAGTCACAACTGGCTACAAATTGATTCCAGCAGCTGCCTGTTTCTAAGGATGCACAAAAGAACCTACAGGTACGTTGCTGCCTTTGATGTCCGATGTTCGATGCTGCCAACTTAATGGGAAGGCTGAGTGGTGATTTTTGTCACAAAGTAAATATAGGGAATTTTGCACTTTTTATTTCAATAAACAAAGTAAAAATTGAGCAGAAGATAAAATATGAATACAAAAGCCTAATTGTGTCCAGAAATTTGGCTATATTGCATGATAGCTGTTGAAATTTTTGAAAAAGGGACAAATTTGACTATCCTAATATTCGCAATTTGACACTCCTCCGATTACTTCCGACAAACAAAAATCATAAATGCAATTGTTCAAGTACAGTTATTTATGATGTTATATGTCAGAATAGTGTCAATACATGTCAAAGTAGAGTAATTTTGATTCATATTTCAGGAAATTTTGCACCATTTCTTTTCGCTTGCCTCCAGTAAAGGTAAACACTGTGAACTGCTCATATTACACTTGTGAAAGCGAAAACTAATTATCATTACAAAAGCATATTTCCCTTTGAAAATAGTCCTCGAGGTTGCAGCCAGGCAGGTCTCTTTTGTCTTTTTATCTACAAAGAAGATCCAGTTAAGCACATGCCTGACATATTTTTTTCCTGGCGGCATCAAACATGGTTCAAAGGGAATGAGCTACTTGTGACTGCAGCTCTTCAAAGCTCCTTGTCCTAACCAAACACAGACTAACAAATCACATATTGGATCTAATTGTGTTTACATAAGTAACATAATGAAGCTTAACTTATCTCTTTGATGTTGACAGATCTATGCTTTAGTCTGGGGCTTCTGATATTTCTTTTAAAGTACATGTAGATCAGATTGCTCCCATTTCCCAGATAATTTTGTACTTTGTAGGGAGACGTGAGGCAACATCTTTTAAAGATATCATGAAAATTCTTTCATATTAAAGGAAATCAGACAGTCCCCCAACTTTTTCACATTGTTTAGGGCTATACATGTACATGTATACATGTCAGCATTTCTTTTCTTTTGTTTTCTTTTTTTTTGTTGTTGTTGTATTTTTGTTTTGTTTTGGGGGGAGCATCAAACATGTCTGCTATTGAGAGCAATACAGTTTAATCGAACAAGTACGTACAAACATGTATACAGTGATCTATATTTTCATTTTCATTTTCATATATTTACTTTGATGCAGTCTTCACTTTTATTATTATTTTCTTTTCTTACAACTCAAATGTTAATGTTCTTCTTTTTTTTTTGCTTGCAATGAATGAAAATGTTGATGCACTTAGTTTTGTTGTCAATTATTTTGACATTGTTAACTACACAATAATAATACTGTTACTTTGGAAAATGAAAATGAATTGAAATAAAATCTAAAATTGAAAAAAAAAAGACAGATGGAATTGAGGAAGACACAAAATGAAACCTTCTTACATTGTAAATGTACAGGATACATAATAAAAACTGTTTGGGTTATTGGGTTGAAAAGTAGAGTCAACTGGAGTGTGGGAGGCCTTAGTTCATTCAGCATATGATAATATACTATTAATACATGGTTGGGAGTGCGTTAGTGCGATCTGGCAACACAAAGGTTTTTATCGTGGTGTACAGTGTACTAACGCACGAGGCGTAGCCGAGTGTGTTAGACACGACGATAAAAACCTGCGTGTTGCTGGATCGCGCTAATACACAAACTCACAACCATGTATTAATAGTTTTATAAAACGAGTCTACAATCTTAGTGTTTTCTTACAATCTTAGTGTTTGATCCGGATTAGCCGTGCGTAAGTCCCCTCGCCGTGCATTAGTACTTTTTTTTTGCATGGTCATGTGGTGTTATTTGACCAATCAGGATGGCTACATTCTTGAACCCGTTTTATAACATTTGATAACAAATTCACTCCCAAAAATATTTGTTACCTTCCCCAAAAATATTTGTTACCTTCCCCAAAAATATTTTAAGAACTATTACAAGAGTAGAATCATGAAGTCAATGTATGATATCGAAGTACGAATGAAAGAATCAAATTGGAAGAATATGGGTGTTAAATAGGGTGACACAACATTTGCTCCTGCGACATTTGCTCCTCTATTCATATCTCGAAAGGTCAAGGGTTAAGGTCAAGGTCATGATTTGGTTTTTTGTTAAGGACAATGTGAAGATTAGGATTAGGGTTAGGGTTAGGGTTAGGGTTAGGTTTAGGTTTAACATGGCAAAGTTAGACCAGAGCAATTGTCGCAGGAGCAAATGTCATGGAACCGTTGAATAGAGGTGGTGAGATTGTGCTAGTTAATGATTCACTAAACAAGACTACACCACATCTTTGACAGATAGAGTATGAGAACTAATATAATATATAGAGAAATTTATTCACTTCAAATTATACAGAAATTATGCTGACATGGACACAGAAATTTACATTTAGAATGACACCAAAAAAAAACCCTGTGAAAAGATCAAAACTACTCTAAATCATGCATACAATTCAGGTAATAGTTAAACTGAAAGTTCCCCTTTTTTTTGTAGATACTCAACAATATTCAAAAGAATGACAGGACTTTTTTTCTAAGTTAAAAAAACATACTGGTAAACTACATATAAATGTATATTGTACATGCAAAATCTAAAATTGTCTATATTCATCAGCACACTAAAAGTGAGATCCAGGTTTTTAAGCATGGAACTAAAATAAAAAAAGTTTACAATTAAAATCATATTTGGTGGGGGTAACTGAGCACCAGCCCTATAAATACAAGTACATGCAGATGAACAATTTTCCAGTGCCCTGGCATCACAATGTTTTTTGCTCATAAGGAAGAGATGAGAATATCTTCTGCCAATGATCAAAAGGAATTAGAGTGATTTGACTATTAACAACCTTGCAGATGTACACTGATACAATGATGGGAAGAAAAGAGCATTACAAAAACTGCAAGCTTCGGGGTATTTCCAGATTTCACACAGCTCAACCATTAAAAAAACAGAACCCCAAAAAGAGGAAAACTGATGTTATTCAAATACTGTACTTCTTCAACCTACATGTACAGAAAGTAATTTTCAAGTGATATCATGTTGTAATTAAAATGTTGGCCATCCAAAACCAACCATTTCCTGGTCTTCTTCATGTTTCAGTTTTTACTTCTACTCTTCTAAAAATTTCTTTTTAAATTTTAATAGAACATTTGAAATGAAAAATCTTTAGCACTTTTGGAAAAGGAAAATTTACTATTCTAATGGACAATGCTGAATCAAATGGGCAAGTATTCAAATAATTTGTACATAAATAAATGTATTGCAGCACATTACACATGAGGCATCCTGAAATTTTTAATAAAAGATGCAAAAGATAAACAAATAAATAAATCACATTACAAATAATCTTCGAAGGGGACCAATCTTTAAAAACTAATAATGTTTTTTACACTTGAGGTTTAATGCTGGTAAATTAGCTTCCAATATTACTTCCGTAAAGAGATAAATAGTTAAAGGATAAAGCAACTGACAATGTACTACATGTACATGTAAATATGCATCTGGTATATTAAAGTGTACCAACCACCTGAAAAATAATTTGTGTACCGCTAGAAATTATAAAATTAACCTCAAAGAATTTTATCTGGCATTCTATAGGTCAAAAGTTTAGGAGTATGAAAGATATATAGGATGCTCGTGCAGAACCGAACTTCCGAGTTGGGTTCCGCGTGAGCCCTTATCCCGGCGAGCGCGTACGGGTGCATCGAGAAGTCTACGCACTAGTCAGAGTGTAATTAAACTTGCAAATAGTTGCAATATCTCTTTAAAGCCCATATTTTGAATATAGTATAATGACATGGAACCTCTAACATACAGAGCAAAATATTTTATGGTGATTGGTACCTTTTAAGGCTCTTTATTAAGTCAAACCACAAAATGTGGTCAACTGTCTCGAATGGGTTATTGATTTGATTTTTTTTTTTTTTTTTTTTTTTTGATTGGTCCCCTTTAAACAGTCACACCTAGAATAACATACTTCTACACAAATATAGCTGATTAACAATTTCCAAACAATGTAGAAACTATAAACCCTGCATGCATCTTTTGTCACATAGAAAAATCACTGAATACAAGAGTGGTGATCACTTTGAGAGCATTACAACACTAAAAGCCCTCAAGTACAGTGTACATGTTTTTATTCCAACTAATCATACCACAATGGTTCCACTTTTCTTTCTCAATCTTGATAAAGAAACTGTTCCGTTGCATCTAACTTCATAATTCCTGGCCCCATTTTGGCATTTTTGCAAAGAAAAGCAAGCTTGAAAAAGTTTAAATAGTACATACATGTATGTACACTGGATATTGCAATTTGGAAGACCATGACAGTGACAAGGTTAAAGTAAATATTCATTTTCATGATGTCTAAAAAGTACACATAAATTTGAGTTCCCTTTAGAGAACAAATGCACACATAATTAAACTAGTATTTCAATAAAAACAGCCTACCGGTAGGTGTACCTGTATATATACGTGTATGTAGCATTTGCATTAAACAAAAGTGACAGTAAACTGAAGCTCTAATGGCGCCATCTTTTAACAGGATTTGAAAAGTGTCTGTGCCTCTCATTTTCCCATCATGCCCCAATCTAGTTTGTAGAAGCTTAGAATGTACCTGTAGGCAATTTTCCACATTTGCAAAGTCAAAAATGATAGTCTGAAATATAAAATGTGCCTATTATGTCAAAATTCCAAATAAAATGCAATTAATCTTCAAATAACCTTAAGTTAGCAGTCACTGTAAGATGGCACTGTTCAAGTTTTACCAGTTTAATGCCACTTTAAATTATTTTAAAAACTTTCTACTTTCTACATTTAACCAATGTCAGTACATGTACATGTAAAAGGACTTCAGCAGTTTAAAAAAACACCTTTCATAAACTACGACTTTGTTTAAAAATAAGAAATGCATCATTTCGAAGATCATGATTCCTTGAATTATAATAACAACATTGTTTTTAGCTTTATAAATCAGTTTGGCTGGCAATATTCAAGGCAAATTTGCTAATGCTGTACATGCGGCTTAGACAAAATCTGATACAATCTACTCTTTTAAAAGACATGACTCACAAAGTACATGTACATGTACATGTACATTCATCTTTTAGATCAAACTTTAAAGGGGAAAGTCCATCCTGATATTAAGTTGAAATGAATAAAAGCAGAAAAAGGAGAGAAACAAAAATTTATATTTTTTTAGTATATATACATGTACATGGCAAATGGGAGAGGATATGTCACAGAGTTGCCAATTTGTGTTGATTGATTACAACTTTAAAAATTAATACACTGTGGTAACTTTCTTATTTCTTATAGGATTTTGCTCAAACTTTCACTTGACTGTTGCTATAATTTTTCTGCTTCTTTAAAACCCAACTTGATATCAGAGTAGACTTCCACTTCAATCCTACGGCACAACTTTTTTCACTTTGTTTTGTGAAATTTTGAACAACTGTAATGTAGATCTTTCAAGCTTTCCATTCCATAGAGTTTAAAATGTGAAGAAAAATTATAGTATTCTGGTGATTTGTGCCTAGTGACTTATATGTACACAGGGCTGTCAACTTGGGGGAATTGCTTGGAGGGGGATTTGTATTTTTTCTTGTTCTCACCACTTGAGCATGAAATCCAGGTGGCCCAGATGCTACATTTTTAAAATTTTTTTAATCTTACACTACAGTAAAACAGAAATTTTTGCATGAATGAAACTTTTGCAAATTTCGCGAGTATTTGAGATTTGCGAAAGTTTCATGCCGCGAAATAATTATATCACAATTGAAAGAACATAAAATTATTGCAATTCACGAAAGTTTCTTGCAACAAGATTGGCTGTCATTGACAATTCGAGAATGTTTTCTGTCGTGAAAGTTTCTGATTTTACAGTATATTTTTTCGGTGGCCAGCCGGGCCACAAATCCGACAGTTTCAGGTGGCCCGATGCCGTTTCAGGTGACCATTGGCAAATAATCTTTGCCAATATTATATTGGAAAAGAGATAAATGTACATCACATGTACTTCACTCATAGAAATAATGATTTTGCCTTTGAACGCTTGTAAACTCTAACCATTGTAACCAACTTAAAACCCTTAAAGATAAAGCTGAGTTCTGGTAATACGATGACATTGTGAAAGAAACTGTCTCAAAGAAATTGGGAAATATATATTATACATGTATTGTGCAAGAATTGGTGTACATGTACATGTATGCTGTAAGGTCTTGGATTCGGAATCACCAAATGAGAAGAAATTGACTCAGTCCTACTGAGAGTTACATGCACTACACACAGCAATGTGTATGGGACTACACACACACATATTGTGAACGTGAGGGCATTTGAAGAACAATCCATTTCAGGGGACATTTCTAAGTTACATACTCCCCGCGTTCAGACTATCCCCCGTTTAGCGGGGGATGTCCCGCTAAGCGGGACATCCCCCGGCAAACGCATAGTGTGTACGCTCGCCTTCTCCCCGTCTCCCCCTCTCCCCCTCTCCCCCCAAACATGTTGGGTTTTTGGATGGGAGAGCGACCTTGGCTCGTAATCCGATATCTCGCACCTGTTTTTATCATAAGTACGCATGCGCGAAAAGTGGAGACAATGCACAAAGTCGTGATTTGTCCCCCGGCTAGCGGGGGATTCAAACATAGTGTGGACGCTCGGTCATAAAAAAGAAAAGATCTCTCCCCCTTCCCCCGCTAAAGGGGGGATAGTCTGAACGCGGGGACACACGTATAATGATAATCTTCCACACTGACATTAAAAGTGAAAGAGAAGGCTCACAGAGTATTCTTTTACTTTTCCCAGAACTCAACTTCCTCCATAACAAAGCTAACATGGTTTTTTTAGTGCACCCTGACAAAATCTCTCTGTAAATAAAATACATAAAATAACTGAAACATGGTGGGCAAGTCAATTTTGCTCAAAAGTAGCCATTATACATACATTTACATGTAAATTTACACATTTTTCGCTGGTATCAATACTCAAAATAATGACGCATCTTGGAATGTATGGTAACCTAAAAAATGCAGCTTTTAGAAAATTTTGGCGTTACATGTATACATATTATACATACATGTATGTATACATTGTATGCCTCTATTTTCATGTAAGTACTAGACACTCGCAGCGTGTAAATAAACTGTCATACATGTACATTTTCATCAGGTACATCCACATACATGTACATGTACAGTGGGCTTACTTCGAACCAACGTATGATCACATTGTCAAGTTACACGACCTAAAGTTCATGAATACTAAGCCCTAAATTCATGAAGGGTAGGGTGTAACGTTTGTTCCCCCCCTGCCTGCTCATTGACAAAGTGTCGGGTTCGATACATAGATTTGCAATACTTTTTATAAAGTAAAGTGTACATGTACATGTAGGTAAACTGGGCTTACATGTACACTAGTGCTGTCATCAAGAAAAAAATTCTCTGTCGACATGTCGTCTTGAATTCTAGCCGACAACGACACATTGTCGACAGACATGGTTGGAGAAATTCAATCCTTCCGTACGGTCGTACGGTACGGTACTGTTATTGATATTGTACTACCGGTACTGGCACTGCAGCGAGTGGTGCATGCACGCCATGCAGTCTACACTATTGTAGTACTGTAGTGTACACCGCAGCGAACCAAACGATATTTGTTCGGAAAAATCCTCCTAAAATACAAACTGAAAAAAAAAAATACCTCGCTTCTACTTTAGCAAGCAAAATAATTTCTTTCCTCGTGAAATTACCTTCTTCGCAAGTCAGAACAGTTAGGCTAGCAGCTACACTTCGCCCCATGATGTCGAGTGATTAAATATTAAATATGCACGAAACTAGATGCGCGTACGGCGTGCACATCGTGCGGTACACACGCCGCGGCCGCTGCTAGGTACTAGGTCTATCATGTGATCATGGAGATTCCCCACTGCATATTCTCGATCGAGCGCGAGCTAATTGCCTGGCCTCGTGACTTGCGAAGTTTTAGATTTCCCCAAAGTTAATAAGAGTCCCACTCTTGAGATTCTGATTGGTTCTGATTGCCCCTGTGTTATCCGAAATAAATTGTAAAACGATTGCATGCAGAAAGTCACTGCGGCAGTGACGCAGACAAGTGGATTGTACATCCAAGCAGCATGCTTTGCTCAGCTCATTGCCAGTGAACTGATATGATCAATTTCGGTAGCCGTCCCTTATGTCTAATCTACGTCCAATGTATAATCTGGGCCCTGTTGCATAAAACTTGCCATTAACGGTAACTTTGCCATCAATGGTAACTCCCATGGAAACCTTGATTTTGATTGGCTGTTGAGTGATGTTACCATGGTAGTTACCACTGATAGCAGAGTTACCATTAATGGTAAGTTTTATGCAACAGGGCCCTAGTCACACAAACCCGCACGGTATCAGCAGAGAGAGAGGGAGAGAGAGAGGTAGAGAGCGCAGCGCAGGCAGGCGAATCGAAAGCATGCAAGCTAAGAGCGAGCAGAGCTGAGCTGAGTGCCTCGCTCACGCTAGCAAGCGCGCAGCTAGCAGCCCAGTGGGTGGTGTTTCATAAAGCTGTTCGTAAGTTACGAACGACTTTACGCACGACTGGTGATCAGTTCTTGTGCTAAATGATCGAGAATATGATTATATATATACCACCCAAGAACATGTTACTTTACGAACAGCTTTATGAAACACCCCCCGGGCCAGACCGGTACGGCCGGCGTGCATGCGTACAATTGTTCGTGAATGATTTTTATTTGCTGCAGCCGTGTAAGTAAGATGACCGATTTCGAGTTTGTGTTCACTTTGAAATACAAATCACACAAACCAAAATGTTTGGTTATAAAAACAATGTTGTTTGTAAAATGATTCAAAGTGCGTGTAAAGCCAATAAATGGGTTGATTCTTGTCGCCACTATACTATCTCTGTCGACATGTCACCTTCCCGTCAAAATGCACTTTTATCGACAAGGTTGGCGACAGAAGGCTTGTCGATGACAACACTAATGTACACTGTAGTATTCACAAAAGGTCATGTAATTTGACAATGTGACAACGTGACGTGAGTGTGATCACACGATGGTTCGAAGTAAGCCCATACATACGTGTAGTTCATTTGCCCTTCACTGTGACCGCTCAGTTTTGATACTCAACATTTCTGCTCAATGCGACTCTTTCTTCTTTCACCAATGTACATGTACATAATAATAACAATATTCTGGATTTATATGGAGCCTAATACATCTTGGATGTCTGTAAGCTCTTTACAGAGTGACATCATCCCGGTCATCGGATTAATGGCTTGCCCGCACACATGAATGTATGCACCTTCTCCACTCCCATGGGAGCATTCCAGCCAGGCGCCTCTTGCAGATACAATGTGTATGTATTCTCAATGCTGATCAAACCACAATGACTTTCTCATCCTACCGGGTCCCCATTTAATACTCTGGTGACAATTGTTCCAGGCTGTTTTTCGTAAACGGTATAATAATAATCTTTTTAATAATCTTTTTAAAGTCCACTCCAAATTTTATTAAGTTAAACCGAAATGGAAATTCTTTTTGCCCAATTGATCGTGAGCCCGGCAGCCACTGAGAAGCGCCAGATTGACGTTGCTCTATGCCTTATTGTTGAACGCCAAACAAGGTAGCAGCAACTCCCATCTTTTAACGTCTTTTGGTATGACGCGGCCGGGGTTCAAACCCATGACCTCCCGGTTGTGAGGCGGACACTCTACTGACTGAGCCAACACACCGCAAGGTTAGGTTGCTTGCAGTGTACATGTACATGTAAGTTAGGTTTAGGGTCAGGATCAAGTTAAGGTACAATAGTGTTTGGTCCAAGGTTGGCGTTAAAAATTGGGTTTCTGTATAAATCCTGATAACTGACCGCAGAACAATTAGTCGCCAGAGCATGTGTTTCCCAAGCACTACTACATGTGTACATAAGTACCCCAGGTACATACATGTAGTGACAAAAATTTGTATTCACACGTTGCACGTTAAAATTTGTCAGAAGGCATATATTGCAGAAAACTAGCTGCTGCTAAGGTGGGCAAGCTTATAGCAAGCTTTAGAGTAAACATTTTAAAAGAGATATCTACAATATTTTGTGAACTGTTCTAAATGTCATTTGGTTGCGAAAAATCTAAGAAGCATGTACATGATATGTGCTAGCATAATGTAGCTTTCTCAAAAATTAGACAAATTGCCTTTCCTAAATTTAACCACCATTTAAGCTTGGCAAAGCAACCCTGCTTCTTTGCCTGTTCAAAAGCACATGTTACTAATTCTTCAAGATTTTCACTGATAGAAAAATTCCAAATGTACAATGTACATGTAGGTCAACAAAAAAATAGATTCAGTGTACATGTACAGGTGCATTTGTACAAGTACATGTACATTATACATGTGCAATTAGTCTTTCCAAACAATTGCTAAACGAACAAAATTAAATCAAATATACTGCCAAAGAAAAGATAACACATTTTCAGAGTCTGTGGAACAATTACTTTATATGGGAGCACTGCCAGCACACAATCTAAAAAGGAAATACATGTATTTCAGAAACTGCTCCGTTTGTATATATATCACCGATCTTGCCTTAAAGTGCAAATGTCTATCTACTAGTACTCGACTACTCGTCGATCGTTATGACACTTACAGTAGATTTCAAATTTGCTATCACTTCTCTGGCATTATTTATATTACTTGTTTCAAGATAAAGCAACCCTGTAATAATACACACACAATATATAATCATTTTCATTAGGAAGATAATACTATTTTGTGACAAAAGGAGCTATGCGACAAAAGAAGCAATGTGACAAAAGAACATAAACTGGTATTAAAAGAATACAAATCTTTAACGATACATGATACTAACAAACAAGAGCTACATGTACATGTAATCAATAGGAGATGTTCTCAAGGGAATGGAATATTAAATATCACAAATTACATGTATGTGAATTACATGTACATGTGGGACTACTAGATACACACATCTAACATGTAAATGTATGTGGATTGTTACAAATGTGGTGCATGTATATATTTCAAGGAAGGATGAAGTTAGACAGTAGTGACTTTTCCACCAAACATAGGATAGACATGCAGCACAGCATTATCTGCCACAAACACCAATTCTGTCTTACCTTCCTGATTAACAGTATCCGTTGTCTTGTTCATCTTGTAGACGACAGGTGAGGCCGGCATGGAGGTCATCTTGAAGCACCCACCAAAGGTAGAGAGGAGGACGGGCAGAAAGATGAGGCTATGGACCATGCCCAGGACCATCACCATGAACATGATCTTGAAGAAGGTACGGAAGATATAGCTCGGAGAGAACATCAGCACCAAGGTGGCCAGGATGGTGGACAGGGCACCCTGGAGTATGGGCATCCCAAGGGAGTAGAGCGCCAACGTGGCCTGACGTTCGGCAACAGAGAGCTTCCGATGGTGGTGGCCCTCGCCGTCGAAGGCCTGGTTGGTGGATAGGAAAGCATACGTGATATGTGCAGAGAAATCAACGCTGAATCCGATGCATAGAATGATGTTGATCATGGAGATGCCGTCCAGGCGTACGTCCCACAAGGACATGTAGCCAATGATACCAACTTGGATGGAGATGATGCATGCCGTTACCATGACAGCACAGAAAGGATGAGGGATGAGAAGCAGCGCAATAACAAACATACAGCCTACAGCTATCAATATGTTCTGAATTGTTAGGGGACGAACAACTATAAACTGCTCATAGATGATGAACATGGGAGAAAAAGCAGTCAAATTCAAATCAGCCCTTTCAGCAAGCTCTCGAACATTGGCCATCATTTTCATCTGTTGATCAGTTGATTCTAAACTATCTCCCAAAATAATAAAGCGGGACTCTTCAATTTCTGTTCTGTTTGAGCCATCTCTGAAAATTATGTCTTCAGCATACTTAGCAAAGTAGGGAACTTTTAAGAATTGCTCAACAAGGACTGCCATGAATTCATTCGCCCTTCTTTCTTGTGGAATGTTCATTATGTCAAGGAATCTTAAATAGTCTCTCAGCCAAAATTCAGTCAAGTTTGATGAATGGATGTATTTGCTACTTTCTAAATCAGTAACAACCTTTTCTAATGTTTCATGGACCAACGGGTCACTGTAGTTTAATTTGTCATGTATTGCTACAGACACGGGGGGTCCATACTCTGAGAAGTACTTGGATTGGTAGTCAAAGAAATTGTGCGAAGGGGACCCATCTCCGGCCAACGTTTTCATCTCCAAGCCTTCTGTGACCTGAAACAAGCCATAGACGGAACTGCCTATGTATGCTAGGAACAAAAGCAGCGCAAAGACCTTCACTGCTGGTGTCATCAGAACAGGACCATAGTGATCTCTAAAGAAAGTCATAAGGGCTGTTTCACAAGAACTCTTCAAACTATCAGGATCTTTTGATGAAGACCCACCAGCACAAAACAGCTTGTAGAACTTTGATTTGGCCTCTTGCCGTGGGACGACTTTTGTCAGAATGATGCAATGCCTGTTCGCTGCTTCCCTTCTGCCGCTGTATACCATACAAGCACCAAAGAAAGTGATCTGAAAGATGTAGTCAAAAATGACAGCTACTCCCGTGTAGAGACAAAAGACTCGGACAGCTGGCAGGGGGGAGATGGCCCCTATCCCGAAAGCAAGGGCATCGGTAATGCTGGTAATGGTGATGGAGACTGCAGCTTCTGAATAGGTGTGACCCATGCGCTCTTCTACCGAATCCCGAGGGTTTGTTTTCCGCCATGCAGCTATCATGATGAACATATCATCAATCCCAATACCTTCAGAGAAAAGAGAAAGAAAAAAATCAGGAATGTAAAGGCATCAGCCAAACAAAACATTTACATATTCATTACAGTACTTAATTTAATCCAGAACAATAATGCTGTCTAAGAATTGCGTACATACTGTACTACATCCGGGTCTACAGTATCAAAGTACATGTAGTTAACAAAACAAAAAAGAGTAGTATTTGGTAACTTTGGTTTGGGCCATTTTATTCCTTGAAACGTTATCAGGACAATAAGCCAGTTCACAATTACAGTCTGCGCATGAGCAGATAAAGGTCATTGCAGACCAAATTGTGAAATACGGTCGAACTGGTCTAAAGATAGACAGGAGCAGTGAACAATTTAGCTTTGGAAATCTCAAAGAGAGCTCTCATAAATAAAATAATTTGTTAAAGGGGAAGTCAGTCCCCAAAATTACTTGGTTTTAATAGAGGCAGAAAATCACACTAACAGATCCAAAAAAAATGTTTGAGGAAAATTGGATAACTACATGTAATAAGAAAGTTATGAATTTTTTAATGACATGAAAAACTGGGGAAAACTTTGAAAATCACTGGACAAATTGGCAACTCAGTCATGAGTCTGTGACATCTTTCCCTCACAATTCGCCAATTACTTTGTTTATATCAATTTTTAAAAATTGTCCAAGAATATGATTTCCTCATAACTTGAACCAAGTTACATGTTTATTAACCCTTTCGAGACAATTGACCACATTTTGTGGTTTGGCTCAATAACTTTTGATTTAGAGCCTTAAAAAATATACCAGATGCATGAGTAGAAAGAGCAAAAAATTCTGCACATACTGTGTCCATTTTTGTTGCATGATCATATTGCGTTTGATGCCAGGAATTTTAAAAAAGAGAATAAGATTGAACATCCTTAAATTGGCAACACATTGAGAGATTCAAAATCATTGTTTTTTGTCCAAATTGGCAACTTTTTCAACTTTTCGACAAAGTTCCTAACCATGTATATTATTTTCAAGACATACATCTTATTAGAACCACGTAGCACTATTAAAAGAAAAATATTATTGTTGCCAATTTGCAGAACAAAATGTGATCAATTGAGCTCTTACATAATTCCTGTCCTGAAAGGGTTAATAATATGTTTTTGCATGTACATGTATGTACACAAATACTAATACAGAGTAAAAGATTTGATGTAAAAATCATAAAAATATGATTATTCATACATACATGTACATACGATATACATGTACATGTACACATTAAAAAAAATTAGTAGAATGTGTACATGTACATGTACATGTACATTGTACATGTCAGTACATACATGTTTACTCATAACTACTAATTTTTTTAATGTATAATGTGTAAATTTAAATTTAAATTGAATCTTACATGTGTAATGTGAATTTTAAATTGTGCACTGACTGTACATGTCTCGGTACACACAATGTAAAATGAGAGTAAAAGTGTCATGTACATGTACAGTACATACAATGTACATGTACTAGTACATGTACATGTGGGTTGGAAATCTAAGACTATTAAGGGAAGCCGTCATAATTCGCTTATGCGTCGCGACGGCCAGCGACGCTCTCTCAATATCCTTTTGTCAATCCGGACGCAAACCGACGAGAAGAGACGGTCTCCGACGCTCCCACCGTGTTTGCATGATAAATAGAGCAAAAATGCGGAACAAAAGATTCATGCTTTTGTTCCCCGTCGCTCCGCGTCCCGTCGTTTCCTATTCATATCGCCGATTCTCTAATTGGAGCGTCTCACTGCGTCGCAAAAGTCGATAAGAATGTGATTAACCCTCGCTCAAAGATCCGGCTTGTATACGAGCAAGGTAGCGTTTCACCGGCAAGATCATAGTTGCCGTGATACCAACCAGTCTATGAAAATGAAAATCAACAGCGGCGGGCAACCGTCTAGCTGAGTTTTCTTGTATGCAAATTTGTTATTGTAAAGGCTGAAACTTCAGAGAAAATCTAAAGTAGCAGCCATGATCGAAGATTCATTTTAGTTTTTTGAGCGGCCGATAGCTTGTGTAATTTAAATCGACCGCTCTAAGGACTTCAATTCTATACACGTACTTTCGAAATTGGTCCGAAAGTTATTTACTTGTCACATATAGTCCAGCTTCTATCCGTTTTTTATATTTGGTTTATTCCCTTACGCTGCTCTTTCTCTACACGCATATCCAACACAGAGCGCGAATCTCCACTAATCGCGCGATCCCCAAAATTTTACCCGTCGTTAGCGAGGGTCGAATGAAAGGGCTATCTCAGTTTTAATAGCGTTGGGTGTATTATTTTCTCTACGGATCTCGTTCGTGCGTGCGCGAACAGTCCAGGCAGTGGACTAGTCACCATATAGTTCCAGTTCTACAACTCATAACGACCAACACGAATCATCTTTTGATTTTAATAATCGCCTCAGTAGCTTTGGTCGTGTCTTATACAGCTTTTTACTTGCCATCATAAACTAAATTTTAAAAAGTATAAGACCGAGTCTGACGGACACGAATCATCTTGAGTTTTAATCATCTCTCGTTTGTAATAAATAAATTACTTTAGTCGTAGCGTATAGTTATTTTCTAGTCATTGTAACACTTTTAGCACTAATAAGACTGACATCTTTGTTTTAAATCATCTCCTCGATATTGATTTAGTCACAGCGTCTGAAGTTGTCTTCTTGTCATAACACTTTTGAAATTAATAAGACTATTTGCTTTTAATAGCCTCGCTATTGCTTTAGTCGCAGTGTATAAATTAATTTATTTCACTTGTCATAACACTTTTAAAACTAGTAATACCGACATCATCTTTTGTTTTTAGCTCATCGCCTCGAGCGTATACTAGAAATATCACTTTCGACTATCAATTTGAATTAGGCCTACTGCCACAGATAAAGATAAGTGTCAAAATACGGTCGGTAGAAACTAAGTTAGATCCTGTAAAAAGCCAACAAGGGGGGGGGGGGGGGCCGGGTGGATCAAATTATTATTTTTAAATTCTGACCGACGGTCCCGACTAGTACAGCGTGGGTATACAGTGTGCGCGAGCTACGTTAAATCGATGCATCTGATAATAACGGGGAAAACTTGTATTCTTTGTGCACCTGTTGAAATCAAGCTATTTTTTTTTTCTTCGTTATCATAGTAGAGAAGAGTCGCCCGAAAAACTGAAATTAGATAATCATCTTATATATTCAAACAGGTAAAAAAATGCTGTAGGGCACATAAAGACATGAGCACGACCAGTACGGCAAAATCTCCCTTTTCAGATGTCTGTATGTCATGTTTTTATAAGCCTAGAGCGTATAGCAAAGTGCAAATCCATGAATTAAATGAGCCCCGTGCTCCGCATGGGCGGCATCGGGGTCTAACAGGTTGGACTAGTCCCGACATGAACCGATTATGCTGAATATTATGAGCGCGCGCCCGCCCACGTGGCCGAGGTTTCCAGGAAATCCAGTTTTAAACGGCGGCATGTTATGTGTGCGCGCGCTCGGGCTGGATTTTCCCTTTACATTCGATTCTTCTACTTTAGATATGTAGTACGTGTAGTTCTAAATAACCTCTCAGATCATGACGATCAGGGGCGGCGCCAGGGTATTTAAATGGGGGGGGGGGGGCAAAATGACGCGTTTAACAACGTCGCACGTCGAGGGTCTTGAAATAACAAATAGGACTATAACAGTTATGTCATAATTGCATGGCCTGGCCTTCTCTTCTCCATTTCCCCTTCTCTTTCTCCTTTTTTCCCCTTTCCTCTTTTTTTTTTTTTTTTTTTTTTTTTTTTGCTCGCTTGAAAAATGATAGGGGCGGCCGCCCCGTTGCCCCCCCCTGTAGCGCCGCCCCTGATGACGATGAATCATCAGAGTTTTTGTTTGTTTTGTTCTGTCTTTTTTTTTTCAGCTTGCTTGCTGGAGCACCTGAAAATTAAATTTTGAATAGGGCCTATTCATATCCATTGTGTGTCAGATCCGGTGATGAATTTACTAACGCTTACAAGACAATATTTTTTAAAAATTATTATTACATAGATCTAGAATGAAGCGTGAAATTCCTTAAGTGAAATTCCTTAAGATTAGATGAAAATCTGATACGACAAGTATGTTATCATCACGAACCTTTAATATAATTGCACATCTCTATCAATTAATTTCATTCATCCAATTTCCACAAACAACACTTTTTTTGACTTGGACTTCTCAATATCTTTGTGAGAAACAGTCGGCGGTTGAGGGTTCACATGAAATGTGATTATAACTGTGCAGGCGGGGGGGGGGGGACATAAAATGTGATTGGTTTGTGCAGTCGAGTTATAATGTAATTTGGAAGAATTGACTATACAGCGAAATATTGTTCATTTTCGTTTCCACAACACACCTCACTCAGTAGTTTTCAATACTGTCATGTGTCGATTGTTGCCAACATGTCAATTTAGGCATTATCAATGACAAAATGGACTTTATTCTGAACAAATTGTTAGAAAGGGGGGAGGTTCCGGGAACATGATGATTTCGGGATTCTCGGGGAGTATCCCACTCCCATATTGGGCCCCGATGGAGAGGCAGGGTAGGGGAGGGGGCCGGAGGGTGGTGGAATAAAACTTTCATTCCTTGTTTTGAAGAAGTCCAGATCTGTTTTTATATACATTAAGCCACAAAGAGAAAAATCCAAGCTTTAAAATAATGTCTTACGTACTTTACACGAGAGGCAGCAGGATAACTGAATAACCAACAATTTACACATGTGCAGTCTACAATGCGGTTCACACCCTTGTCCAGTAAGTAACTGGGTAGGCTGCATTGCATACTGCATAGTACTAGAGTTCGCGCTCGGATAAAAGGTTTCTCATGCTTTCGTTGCCGAGTCAACTATGTAGAGTATCAGTAATGTCTTCAACACATATAAAATTTTGTAAACACTTTCGAATTATAGACCAGTTTCCTTTTTTATTCATAGTCACGATTCACGACCACAAGCGTACTCTAACCATGTCGTCTGCTGCGCCTATTTTCGATGTACATGTAGAAAGTGAATGGGTACATGTATATCGAGTTACTGCAAGATTTGTACGAGACAGTCTTCTTCTTTTGTTCGCTTTTTCACATTACAAACAAGTCAAGAAAGTCAAAAAGTTACTAGAAGTAATATTACCTATGAGATGAAACGTATATTTCATAACAAAAAACACAAACTGAACCAAAATGAGAGCTTTATCGGACTTCTAGGCAGTCAACCACACGGTGCATTGCACGTACACAACACAATTTCCGTGTGTGTGTAGGTAGCAGTATCCAACTAGAAAGTAGGATCATAGGAAGCAATGGATGATCGGGGAGAACTATATAGGTCTATTTCCCCTTTTAAAACCCCTAAATCAAAAGAGTAGAACTACATGAGATGAGTAAGAGCATGTGAGGGAATGACATTTGTTAGTAAGAATATAACAAAAGCATTTTGGGAGGTAAAACTGGTACAAAACTCCCAGCAAAACTCACACGCAATCAAAAGCTTGGCATTGCCATCTCGATAGAAAATTTACATAGCAGTTTCACACATATGCGCAGTTGAAGTGTAGCGACTACGTCACATGACCAATGTCTCTGGGTGGGAAATTCAATTTTTAGTAAAATAACCTACACCTAACCGCTGTTTAAAAATCACAAGATTCGAAGAGAGAAATGAATCTAAAACGATAATGTTAGTTAATTTTTTTTAGCTTTCCACTGCAAATGTCCGGAAATCATCTGGAACCCCCCCCCCCCCCCCTATGGTGTTGGATGGGGGTCGGCAGGACTATTAGAGCAGAACAAAACAACAGCATGCATTTCCCCTACAATCTCACTTTAGGAATACCGCCCGTCTCATTTTTTTTGGGGGGGGGGGGTACTGCCATCGATCCTTTTTTTTCTTACCCCCCCCTTTATTTAAATTCGGGTAAATTCATGTATATTTGTGACATTTATATTGTGAGTTGTATTTTTCACAAAGAGCTAGAGGGAGAGAGAGAATGTAAACCTGCAATAATGTAAGCCTATGCTTTCCAAAAAGGTTAGAGCTAAAACGCAATGCTTTCTATAGTCAAGATTCACCTTCGCATTCACACATTAGTCTATTCACCTTTTGAAGTCAACAATGAGTATTAGCAGGATGTGCATTGTCTCGTGCCTGGAGCACCCAACAATAGAGACTTTTATAGGGAAGAACAGAAAAGAGCTTTATTGATTTCAAACCAGAATCAATACTAAACGCTGAGTTTTCAAACGTTTCGTCCCTTCGTGGGCGTTTAGAAATCGGAATCTTTTGATTTCATTCGGAATCTTTAATAAATCATCATGATTAGAGCTGGATGTGTGTTGTATAGGATTATAGAAGCCGGTAATTAAGACCTCTATATATATCCCCTAGGCATAGACTTGCAGGTGTAACGACGAAACAAAACAAAAGGAAAACAAAAACAAAAACAACGATGTGAATGCAAGCAGTGTTGTTTTTCGTCGGATGGAGATTAAGAAAGAGAGAGAGGGAGAGGGGGGGGGGGGGAGATAGTAAAATATAGCGATTATTTTTATTTCACATGTATTAAATTCGACTATTTCCATATAAATAAAGCCCTTGTAACTCAGTAGAGGGATAAGTGAATCAAAATCATGACTATTATTGCTTTTCATACACCGAAACTAGAGAGGAACACATGGACATTTACAGTGTGAAAAATGGAATACCCTACACTCCCAAACTCTCACATATTGTTACTGATGATGAAATGGGTCTTGACTAAGTTGACGATATAAACACGAACATTTTCAAATGCCATTTAATAATACTCCTTTGAGCAAGTAAAAGCATTCGAAGCATGAGAACACCACGAGACAGTTTGAAACCCACTAAAAACTCCCCATAAAAATGTGTGACCTAAAACTAACACTGAAAATATGTTGAGGCAAGCCATTCTAAAAATTTCAAGCAGCCCTCCCCTCCATTTCTGCCTTGGAATAATTATGATGCAGAACGCAGATTTGGTCAATTTTTTATACCCTTCTATTTATATACCCGCAACTCACCATACACACTATTTTTTTATAATGTACACATCAACCTTTTCCAGATATAACGCAGTTTACGACCATTACCTAAATTTATCTTTCAGTTGTATTTTATGCGATTTCATAAATAGTGGTGGTAAGATGCTTCTAATTCCCCATTGTTTGGCTTCATGATTGTTTGCCACAACATTAGCTAATTCTTGACGGTTGGCTTAATAGCATCTACTCAATATTGTTGACAAATTATTCCTTGATTTAAAAGCTATTTGCATAAAAATTTACATGAGAATGATTAACAGTGACTGAAATGTGAGTAAACCTTTTGTCGGGGGGGGGGGGGGGGAAGTTGCCCTCTTTGCCCCTATCAAAAACGCTACAGTTGCCCTTATTATTATGGAGTCGTGTTAATACACATTATGATTCATTACCATCTTTTGTATAATGATGATCGGATTTTTACGTAATAACTTCTTGAAAAGAACTTTAAACCTAAAAATTACCACATAAATTAATGTTTGGAAGTGCTTCCATATATTGCTTAGTATGTATCATTCAACAACATTACGGTACCAGTTTGGGTGCTTTTAGACAAAAATACACAATTAAACCAATATTTGGAGCTATCATATGCAGCCCTTCTATAAAATAAAACATGTCTTCACTATAAAAACCAGTGCAGTCTCTCTCTCCTTATCATTTTATAGAACATCAATGTAATTGCAAATAATTAAGTTGCCGGTCAGGATCGACCGTTGGGGGGGGGGGGGGGGGGGGGTATCTCTATTCTCCCCTTTTTCTTATAGCTTCTATTGCTCACGATAAAGAAGTTGCCGGCGACTAAGCGTTTGCCCGAAATGAGAGTGGTTACAACAAAGAGTATATAATGAAATGTTTTGAGGTTGGTTCTTGACACATCATTATTTTAACGCACAAACGTTTGCGAAAAAAGGCCAGCTGTCGTGGTCAAGTTTCAATGGGTATTATGCTCGTTTTTTTATTCGGCTCTAAAGAAAGCTGGATTTCACACTTAAACACGTTGAGTGCATATACATACTTCAAAAATCTAAAACTCATAATATTCATTTTACATGTGGTTGAAATCAATAAGCCATACTGATTTTATGTAAAATATTTGAATTTTGTTTCATAAATACAGTATAGGGGGGGGGGGGGGCTCTCGTTTTTCCGAAGGTTCATAATTCCGAAACACAAATTTCCCAGGGGTTGATAACTCCGAAAATGAAATAGGGTTCATAACTTCGAAAATTTGATGTACTACTCCGAAGTTTCGTAATTCCGAAAAGGCATTAAAGCCCTATATAACCTTGGAAATTATGAATATTTGGAATTATGACCTTCAGAAAAACGACATGTAACCATTACAGAATGGTGGAACCACCATGTTCAGTTCATCTTATATAAGACAACCCGACACCTAACACATAAATACCATCATGCTTTTTGTTTTAATATAACTATATTTGTATTTATTCCTTTTTGTTTTTGTTTCAGTTACTTGGAACGAATTTCTCTGCAAATAAGCTTTAGCAAGACCAGGGCTAAATTATGAGAAAGCATATTGAGCATTGTATGAATTAACATTGAAGCCGAACTTCTTTATAATTAACCTTGTAAGGTTGGTAAATATAAAGATGTATACAATAATTATGTAACGGGTTTACAAACGGTGTGTATATTAAGCACTATATAATTCTTACAACTATAATCATTTCATTTTCATGTATTTATAAATACCATCATGCTTTTTTTTCTAATGTAAACCTGCAATAATGTAGGCCTAGTATGCTTTCCAAAAAGGTCAGAGTTAAAACGCAATGCTCTCTAGTCAAGATTCTTTCGCCTTCACACAATAGTCTATTCTCCTTTTGAAGTCAACAATGAGTAGGATGTGCATTGTCTCGTGCCTGGAGCACCCAACAAAAGAGACTTTTATAGGGAAGAACAGAAAGAGCTTTATTGATTTCAAACCGGAATCAATACTAAACGCTGAGTTTTCAAACGTTTCGTCCCTTCGTGGGCGTTTAGAATTTGGAATCTTAAATCATGATTAGAGCTGGGTGTGTATTGTCTAGGACTAGCAGCCGGTAATTAAGATTTCCTCTATATCACCTATATAGGCATAGACTTACATGTGTAAAAACGAAACAAAACAAAAAAGGAAAACAACACCAACAACGATGTGAATGCAAGTAGTGTCGTTTTTTTTTTTTTTTTTTGTCGGATGGAGATTAAGAAAGAGGGGGGGGGGGGGGTAGTAAAAGAAAGCAATTATTTTTATTTCACAGGTCATGTAATAAATTTGACTATTTCCATAAATAAAGCCCTTGTAACTCAATAGGAGGATATAAATTCAATCAAAATCATCACTATTATTGTTTTCAAACACCGAAACTAGAGAGGGATACATTTAATCTCGGCTGTGACATAACCGATCGTCGTTAAATTTTGCAGGGATCTCGAGAATCGCCTAAGGAACACAATTCATTTAATATTGTTTATGCAAATTATATACTTAAATACATTTCAGTTGATATTCAAGTAAAGAAAGGCCAGGGAGATTTAATTTAATGCAGGATTTTTTCTAAACCTTTGTCTTGTTTTTTATCTGCTGTTCAAGGGTGTAATCTAAACCAGTAATCAGTTACAATATATGATAATTAAGGCATAAAGAAGAAAGTATAGGTGATAAATGAGAAACATGTGAAAATGCAGTTTCCCATTCGTTTTGTAGACAAAACTCGTTTTTCGGGCTGACACGAGGTCACAAAAAGTCACATGACTCGGTAAAAGTTAGTCTAGTTCTGGACGTTGCGAAGTCCTCACTTTCAGAGGACTTCGCACCGTCTCTCTTCTACCTCCCTGGTTAGAATTCTAAGTTTGGTGCACGCAGCCACCATCCCGTAACGTCAACCAATTGGCAACATATAATGGTAAGTTCCGATGTCATTTCTAATTTTGTATTTTTTTTTCTTGTTGCTATACATCTGCTGAAGATCGTCCCGTTCATTAAATATGTACACAAACTTTTCCTCATTACTATCGTGTTTTTCGTTTTTTTTTTTTTTTTTTTTTTTTTAAATCTTATATTTGGGACAACAAGAGTTCTCAATGCGAAAGAATTCAACTGAAAAAAAAGGAAAAAAGTTACGATTATCTTCCAGACGGACAAAAAGTTATTATAATAAGCTCTTTGATTAAATTCTATTTTCAGTCACAATAATAGTACTTTGTCATTTTATTCCGAGATGGCTGTTTGGCATCAGACGACGAGCCGGCCGCCGCCGAGCCCATCCCCGACGACGACCAGCTCATTCCCGACAACGACCCTACCGACGACGAGCCTGCCGCCGCCGAGCCCATCCCCGACGACGACCAGCTCATCCCCGACGAGGAGCCTGCCGACGACGAGCCTGCCGACGACGAGCCTGCCGCCGCCGAGCCCATCCCCGACGACCAGCTCATCCCCGACGACCCTGCCGACGACGAGCCTGCCGCCGCCGAGCCCATCCACGGCGACGAGCCTGCCGCCGCCCATCCCCGACGACCCTGCCGACGACGAGCCTGCCGCCGCCGAGCCCATCCCCGACGACGACCAGCTCATCCACGACGAGCCTGCCGCCGCCCATCCCCGACGAGCCTGCCGCCGACGAGCCTGCCGCCGCCGAGCCCATCCCCGACGACCAGCTCATCCACGACGACGAGCCTGCCGCCGCCCAGCCCATCCCCGCCGACGAGCCTGCCGTCGCCTACCAGCCTATCCCCGACAAAGAACCTGCCATCGCTGAGCCTACGTTGCCGACGTCTCCGATGACCACGACGCCTGACGCTCTCATCCACACTTTGCTCCGGCAAAACCACGAGCTACGGGAGGAGAACGCTGCTCTACGGGCTGCTCTGGCTGCTGCGCAGAACATCCCCGTCAAGGGCTTGTCGCCGAAGATCGTCCCCATCAACGCTGAGACTGTCCTCATCGGCAGCAGCGACTCAACATTCGCAATGAGGGTAGACGACTACCGGGAGGCGTTCGGGCGAGCAGCATCGCCAAAGGACCTCGTTCTGAGATTGCTGGGGAAACTCTTCAGCGACGCAGAGCTGGCGAGATCAAACTCCTACGGGGGACCAGTCTTCAACGGCAAGACGAGGACAGAAAAGGAGGGACTGGTCAGCAAGGCTGCTTTCAGGGCAATCCTCGCGCAAGCGGAGCTTGAGTTCCCTGGGAGCAGCATCAGAGAAGATTTCCAGCGTGATGTCAGGGCCGCTGTCAATTCCAAGTGTAGGAGGGCCGACCTGAAGCAGCGTCGATCCTCGGCGGTATGAGTAGGTTGCAGTTACAAATATGTAAATATGTAAATATGTATATATATATTTTTTTGTAAATATGTAAATTTGTAAAATTGTAAATATGTAATTAAATTTTTTGAAAGCAATAACCGCCTTGTTTTCAGTAGCGATTTTTTCTTTCATGCAATTTTCATATATATATCTTGCAGAACTGAAAGAGAATAGAAGCGAAGTGAGCTAGAACTTGATCGTGAAATGCGTAGTGAATTAGAAAGAGAAGTGAATTGTTGGTGATCTCGTGAAAAAGTATGATGAAAGAGAAAGAGAATTTCAATAGAAATGAATGGAAATCAAATAAATAAATGTAGATGAAAAGATGTAGAAAATTTGAGAGTGAAAAGAGAAGTGAGGAATTGTTGAGGGAGAGAGTAAGGAGGAATGTAAGAAAGAGTGAAATAGAGTAAAGTGCATTGTGCACGTCTGGTAATGGCATTTATAGCAAGGTCCGAAGAAAAATGAGACGAATGATGACGAAATAATTTTCCTCCTAACGATCAAAATAATTTCGTCGGGCCGTCTTCAATACAAGAATTATGAAACGCAAATGAAAAGGAGGTGAGACGATTTAGATCTACTTCATGAATTAATTTTCTACCTAACGATAATAATTTCGTCGGGTCGTCTTCAGAACAAGACTTATGAAACGCAAACAGGCGAGACAATTTACTTGACGAATTAATGCTCTAGTTATTGATCGAAATAGTTTCATCGGGCTGTCTTCAGGAATAATAAAACGCAAACGAAAAAGAGGGAATGTGCTGGACGAATTAATATTGATAAAATTCAAAACAATTTCGTAGGGCCGCCTTCAAGGAAAGAATTATGAAACGCAAATGGAATGGGAAGTCGCCGATTTATGCGACAAATATAAAAATATCAAATGTTGCCCGGACTGTGAAATCAAAAGGCAATTTTCCGAAGTTAAATATTACCAACTGTAACGCCGTTGCCTACATCCGGGTTGGGTAGGAAAGAGATTAGTCCATTTAATTGGGCCGTCGCGCCGCGTCCGGAGCATAGCGGAAATGTGTCACAACAGGGCGGTTTTGAGGTGTCCGTCTTTCAGAAAGCGACGGCCTCCGACGAGGGGCGACGCAATGCGACGGTCTATTGTGCCGTTATCCGGTGAATGCGTCGCTGGCCGTCGCGACGCATAAGCGAATTATGACGGCTTCCCTAAGCTTCAGGTGGCTTGCTAATCCTACAGTAGCTGGTTCGGAAGATATGAATCACAGCACATCCTTACTAAAAAACCTTATTCATGAAAAAGTCTACGGTCAGGTTCACACGATGGGAGCTAAACTTAAAGTTTCGCCTGTAGTTTCAAAACTTTAAGTTTTATGTATGTACATATGTAGTATCTTGTAGTGTCAGACAGGGGCGTCGATCCGTTTTTCAAATGGGGGGGGGGAGGCAAGAAGCCTAACGTAACGACGTTCATTTCACACTCAATTCAATCATCATCAGGGGCAGCAGAGCGTCTTTCAAAGTGGGGGGGGGGGGGCACCAACAAAAGGGGCACCTACAAAGGGTGGAAACAAGGCGGAAAATACCACTTTGAGACATTAGTGTACAGCTACATGTACATTCTGATCAATACACAACCAAGGATCATTTTCGACACGCTATTGTTTCTACATGTATCTTAACATACACTGTAGTTCTAGATAAAACTACATGTACACTGTACTATGCAGTTGAGTGTAATGGTCTGATCGTTGTTTTGGGCCGATGTGAACCCTCGTTGTGGTTAGTGAGTCGTTGTTTCATTAACTTACAGTTTTGCTAATTTACATGTAAAGTTTTGAAACCACAAGTCGCTTACAATATTGTGTGGACGTACATGTAGAAGTCACAGGGATCAAATAGAGTTGTGAATGATTTTTTTGGTATACCCTAGGGAGCAAAACACATTACCTCAAATTAGCTTCTCTTACGAATACTTGCATAAAATCAGAGCCAGAAATTAGCAGTTGCAGTACATGTAGGTGCCAATGACCAGCTACATGTAACATCCTGTTGGGCAACCTACATACATGTAGAAGTCCTGTTTTCGTTGGAGTTTTTACATGTAAGTTAAAAAAGTAACATTCTTAAAAGTTAGCAATCCCCCCAAAATATTTTGCTCTATAGAGTTAATGGTTCACTGTTGCCATAAGAGCTTCGAATGTTACAAAAATGTAGTTCTATAAAAAGAGATACTGCAAGTTCAAATAATCTTAATAAATAAACATTACACCGACTAATGGAACCATCCGTAAGCACTTATGTTTTCCTTTATTTTCTTCATAATCCCTAAAGGTCAGGTAAAGTGTTTTGAAGTTAACTTATATTCTAGCTGTACAGAAATTATTTTTTAGGTGATTGGTTACACTTTAAATTAAACTTTATGCACTTTACCTAAAATGACCAACACAGTCTGAATCATCTACATTGTACACATGTACGTGTACATGTACACGTACAGTTTACACATATACCTTTACATAGGTTGTCAGACAACCCAATTAAATAAGTTCATTGAGAGCCCTGAAATTGTACACATACATGTACATGTACTATGTGTTTAAAAAAAAAAAAAACATTTGACACTTTTGATTATTAAAAGTAAGTGAAAAGATAATTTGTATCAGACTGAGGTCTTCACATTGTAAAGTTGAAGGAGGTCAAATTTATTTTAAATAAGTTTGTGAAATTCCCTTGATTAATATTCATAAAATAAATCTCTGAATATTTAATTTGATTTTTTTAGAAAAATCAAAGCCACAAATTCTGTGTGTATCGGCAATCAATTCAGAGCACAACAATTGATATTGTGTCTTGCAGTGGAAATTCCAGAGTGTCTCTTTTAACACAGAGTCATGAATCATTTACGACACTGGATTGCAAAAGGTTTTCAGAAATGACAGTGTGATGAAAAATGATATTGTTGTGTTCTGAATTAAAGGGCAATCCAACCTTGCTATTAAATAACATGATTTGTGTGAAAGCAGAAAAATAAGAAAAATAGGATGTTGAAAGTTTGAAAGAAATCGGACAAGGAAGAAGAAAGTTACAGAGTTTGAAAAATGAGGTCACTACATCTATGCGAATCTCAAATTACATGTAGCACTTTGGTGTCTCGATTGATGTACATTGTACATTAGATGTACTTGGGGACAACTCTCCCGTTTGTCGTACATAAAAATATCACTAATTTGCCTTTTTTCCAAAGCGCCTTTACCCTCAGGGCACTCAAAATATATTGGAGATAGCACTTTTATGGGTCCTCATAAAAGAAAAAGATCCTACTGATTAATACATTTTGAAAAAAATTACAATATAGTCCTTTTGTGTGTTGGAGCAAATGGTGGAGTTGTTCACCACCACATCACAGTGAAATGATCTACATGTACAAGTAGAATGTATTTGGCCAATTTGAAAAGCGCATATAGTTTGTGTACATGTATAGTGATTACATGTACAACTTTTAAAAATTAGTAATTTTCTTATTGCTTATCCATTTTCGTTCAAACCTGCACCAATCTGCTTCTCTGATATTTTCCTCTTTTTTGCAGAGCAACTTGCCATTAAGGTTGGATTTCCCTACACAGATTTTGTGGTCTTGATTTTCAAAAAAATTAAAGTCTAATTAAATATTCAGAACATTATTTTAAGAATATTAATTAGGGAAATTTCACAAAACTTATTCTCAATAAATTTGACATCCTTCAACTTTAGAATGCAAAAACCTCAGTCAGTCAGTCTGATAGGAGTTTTAACTTTTCAGATACTGACGATCAAAAGTGTCTGTTTTTTTAAACACATGTAACTTACATGTACATGTACATGTAAACAACAAAGAAAGTAATATGACTTTAACATACTTACCCATGATAAGAAATGGCATGGATGCAGCTACGATGTTGAAGGAAACACCGATGTAGCAGAGGAGACCGGTTGAAGTACCAATAGCCAGGGCAGCTGAGACCAACCCGAGAATTGCAAGGCTTGTCTTGCTAAGCACCCAGTCAGCCACCAGGCAGGACGCAACAGCAAAAGAAGAGAGAAGCACACAGGAAACGATCAGGTACGGCAGGATGGTGATCGTCAGATTGGTGATCTCCTTCTCAAGAGAGTGAGAGACAATGAATGACATGGAGATGACGTCCGATTCAAAATCATTGGCGTAGCGCAGAAATTCTTTCTCCCAATCCCTGTTTAGTGTGTTCAACTCTGGAATGGTTTGCAAGTGATAGTTAAGGCTGAAAAGACCAGCTGATAAGATTGTTGAGTTCTCATCCACCTGCACATCTCCTAGCGATGCACCAACAAAGACTGCACTAGTTTTGGATGGCTGGTAGAATGGGTGGGTCAGGTTAATGTCTCCGACACGACTTGCGTTATAATAATAAGCTTGCAGGATGGGATTGGCCAGACAAGCTCCTTGCCACATTGCACATAAAGATAGATAATTATAGGTGGTGCCACTGGAGTTCTGAACAGTGATGTTCTGCGCTCCATTATCAAAGCGCAGAATTTCGCTGATGACATCCTCTCTCAGGACATTATTGCCAACTTTGGGTATTGCAATAGCGTTCGAACCCTGATCAGAAATACCCTTGCCTCGTGAAGGTAAATATTTGTTGTAATGCACTGGAAATTTCTTGTACATAAGGTCTCCATCGTCCCTGGCTTGGCTTTCATCAGGTGTAAATAGATAGATAGTATCCGTCTCCAACTGTATGAAGATGAGTCCCAGACCAAGTCCAATGGCCATCACCAGTGGACCTAGCAGAAAGAAGAGTGGTTTCCGAGCGATGAGCTTTCCATAGCTGTGGAAAAAGCTCACCAGCAGCCGGTCTATGCAGTCAAAGTAAGTCATCTTGTCATAATGTCCCTTTGGATCTCTTCAGTAACATTTCCTTCTGTGCTCCGCAGAACCCTGTGTCCTTCAGACTAAGCTTGTAAGATGCAAAGTCACATGAGCTTTGGGGGGGGGGGGGGTGGCTACCCTGCTGAACTCTGCTGTTGGAATTGGCCCAGGTTACTACAGGCCGTGGGAGGTGCAGGGAATCCATTCATTTTTAAGGACATTGGCTACGGTGTCACAATGAGGCCTACATTGGACCTGGATGAAGAAAAAAAATACACAAAGATTAAAGGTCAACAATTGTGCCTAATACACTACAGTAAACAATCCAGAAATTGGTAAGGATGATACAATTAGTCTAATCTTACGAGTAATATTCTTATCTGTATGTATACATGCCCAAATAATGGGGCTTCTGCCAAAATTCTTTAATTACAGAATCACTACTTACATGTAGGCCAGTTGGCAGCCAATTTGAAAGCATCAAATCGCACTTGCTCTTATCATAAATTAGGTCTTTCTATTTCTAAGGAGACTGCCAATACAAGGGTCTCCTGCGACCACTATTTAACCATTTTGTAGTACACTAGTGTTGGAGTACCAGTTGGGCTTGAAATCAATTTTAAGTGCACATATATAAGCTGCCCCATCCCACCCCCCATCCCCCCCCAAAAAAAAAAAAGAAAGAGAATAAGGGCTAAGAATTGTCCACTGCCAAGGCTTGCCCACAATAATTTTCTTCACCTCCATCCTTATTAATTTCATGTTTTACCTTTGCCCATAATTCCACAATATTTACCAAATAAAAAAGAAAAGAATAATCATGTCACCATTACAGACTTTTCCATGCATGAACACTTTTTTCTCTTCCTCAATTATTCTTTAAAATCTACTTTTCTATTTGTATTCTTTACTATTTGTAATACATGTTGTATACCTGTTACATTTTTCACTTCACAGTTACACTCCTTGCACATTATAATATTAGTGACTGCAGCTGTTTAAAGATTTTTTTTTCTTACATGAATAAATTATTATTATTGTAATTATTGAATGAAGAAAAAAAATTGCTTTAGATTTTTTTTTTCTCCGTAAGATACAGGTATGTAAAACATTAAAAAGAAACTGTATCTTTTTTTATTGTACATGTACATACAAAATGCTCTATCAAAAAACAACCAACATCTTGCCAAAAGAATTGAACTACATGTAGGCTCGACTACCTCAAGTGCTAAATTCTTGTTCCAATTAACAACTTCACCTCAATATTGGTACATCTACATGTACATGTATATTACATAATTTAGTTGTGTATGTACATGTATATCATGTAAATCCATCTCTGTTCACTCATGTAGACTGTACACGTACATGTATGTATGTATTCATTACAATACCTCATGTAGATACTGTCATATTTATGTGATGGATTTAAATTCAATCAATCAATCAATCACTATCAATAATCAGGTTTTGCAATAAATTACTGCATACATTATTATACAAAGTCCTGCTAAACAGAACTTTGCAGAACCAACTCCTTGGCAGAACACAGAAAAAAATGTATTCCAACAAATTCCAGGGTTGTATGAAGTCTCTTATGACTAATTTGTAATTTGACTGGTCATAAACATCTTGACAACCCATCAAATCATCCACTTCAATGGCATGTCAAGCCATGGGGGTCAAACGGCCCCCTGGAGGAAACCCTAGGTCTTCAAGATCAAGGGAGGCTTTTAGAAGCTCCTTGCTTTTACAGTTCAAGGTACTGGTAAAACTACACTGCACTAGTCTGCAGGCACAGTCTCAATTTTAACCCTTTCGAGACAATTGACCACATTTTGTGGTTGGGCTCAATAACTTTTGATTCAGAGCCCTGAAAAATATACTACCTGTAGATACATGAGTAGAAAGAGCAAAAATTTCTGCACACAGCCCTGAAATGATTCCTATCCTGAAAGGGTTAACATGACACCAACATTCCAGTGCCTTGAGCAAAGCCAAATTTTAGCTGTTTCAGTATTCAATATGAGAGGAATGGCTACAGGCCATAAACTATGACTGTAAACTACTGTGCCTACAAACTGAAAACCTAGAGCTGCAGCAACATTTTCCAAGTGTACTTTTACATGTGCATGTACATGTACATGTACAAGTTCATAATGTAGTGTTCATCTACATGTAGACCCAGTGACTGGTAAAAATGCATTGTAAAATAACATTTTCTTAAAAAGAGAGCTTTTTGGATGTGCTAATTGTAATATGAAGTGAGATTTTGTCACATACATGTGTACATGTAAAGTTTTAGTTCTGGTATTGCTCTTTACCAGAACTCCTTTGGAGCTTTTGAAAGCTACATGTAAACATTGCACTCTCCATGCACTCCCATCAATTCATAAAAGCGTACTGAACTTAATATAAAAGTCCACTCCCAGAGGAAAAAAAAAAAATCTCTATATGAGCTTACAATTTTGGCCTAATCGTGGAATAAGTCTCCCCTCATTCAGTGTGTAAGCACACTTGCGTGTTACGTCTATTGAGGTGGAATGATGTCACCATAGCGATGCATGCAATAAACTGATACTGTGCGGAGTGAATGAGGGGTGACGATAACGCCACAATTTTTAGTAATTATCTTGCCATTCATTGACTATTAAATCACAGATACTTTATGAAGTGGGGATGACATGTTCTATTACATACAGTGTATGAATGTAAGGAATCATGGGCTATGTACATGTGTACGATATCGCCACAATTTTCAGTAATTATCTTGCCATTCATTGACTATTAAATCACAGATACTTTCATTGACTTCATTATTACAATGAATAGGACAATATTCTTTTATCTTAATATACTGTACATGTACACGTACACAACATACATACATACAGTGTACATCTCATTTTTCTGAGCTTCAATCAACTTACATGTAACGAGAAGGGCAGACTTCCCCCTTTTATAGATCTAGAAGTTTGACAGAAACTAGAGCACATCACATCCAGGACAAGACAGTAAATGAAGTGAGTAAACAACATTTTAACCATCAATCAGAGAGTGTAAGGAGTTATTAGAGAAACAATCAGTTAATTTCTGCTTGTAAGATCAGAACATTTCAATTACATTTGTACCTTTGCACACTGGAGATGCCTCCATAAAAACCCTGGTATTTAATGAACCAGAAAATTTATACCACAGAGTACCAGCAAGTCTTCTCCATGCAAGTACCGACTCCTTCATGTGAATACAATTAACTTTCTGATTTATTAACCAAAGAGATCCAATGATAATGATTCTCAAGTCCTCTGATGACTCTGTCACAATTCACCCATTGCATAAAACACCTAGGCAGCGTTTCATCAAACCGTCATTGTACAAGTTCGATGACATCCCATTGAAACATGTGTATTAAAATTAACCCTTCCAAGACAATTGACCACATTTTGTGGTTTGGCTCAATAACTTTTCAAGATTCAGAGCTCTAAAAAAAAACCCAGATGTATGAGTAGAAAGAGCAAAAATGTATGCATGCACACACTGTCCATTTTTGTTGCATGACCATATTGCGTTTGAGGCCGGAAATTGTAAAAAAGAAAATAAGCTTTAAAATCCTTAAATTGGCAACACATTGAGAGGTTCAAAATCATTGGTTTTTATCAAAATTGGCAATGTTTTTCAACTTTTAAACAAAGTTTGTGAGTTGTGACCATGTACATGTACATGTAGCACTAAAATAAAATATTATTGTTGCCGATTTCTATTAAACAAAATGTGATCAATTTAGCCTTTAAATAATTCCTGTCCTGAAAAGGTAATACTTAGGCAGCGTTTCATCAAACTGTCATGTACTTGTACATGTAAGTACAAGTTCGCCGACATCCCATTAAAACACGTGTATTAAAATTAACATGCATTCAATGGGATGTCGACGAACTTATACTAATGACGGTTTGATGAAATGATACCCTGGTTCTGGGCTGGGGAAGAATAACAATTGCTTTAAATCACAAAATCAATTTGTGTCATACATGTACATGTATCTGATTTCTAAATTTACACGATTGTATTTGAGAAGTTGTCTGTGGAACAGTTGTTGCATGATTAACAGGTTTACACTGTATGTTATGATCTCCTCACCACACTACGTATTTATTGTTGAATGTGTAGTGTGGAACAGTTGTCGATTTATTAATAACAGGTTTACACTGTGTAGTACATACATGTACATGTATGATCTCCTTGCCACACTACACATTAACCCTTTCAGGACAGGAATTATTTAAGAGCTCAATTGATCACATTTTGTTCTGCAAATTGGCAACAATAATATTTTTTTTTTAGTGCTACGTGGTTCTAATAAGATGTAATGTCTTGAAAATAATATACATGGTTAGGAACTTTGTCGAAAAGTTGAAAAAGTTGCCAATTCGGACAAAAAAACAATGATTTTGAATCTCTCAATGTGTTGCCAATTTAAGGATGTTCAATCTTATTCTCCTTTTTAAAATTCCTGGCATCAAATTCAATATGATCATGTAACAAAAATGGACACACTATGTGCAGAATTTTTTGCTCTTTCTACTCATGCATCTGGTATATTTTTTAAGGCTCTAAATCAAAAGTTATTGGGCCAAACCACAAAATGTGGTCAATTGTCTCGAACGGGTTAAACAATAAATGATCTCCAGGGGAGCGTTTCGTCAAGCGTTTTTGTCAGTGATTATGACCGACAAATTTGCTCTCAGCCAATCAGATGCAAGGATTTCAGTAGCTTATAACAGTTGTCGGATAAAAATCACTGTCAAAATGCTTGATGAAACGCTCCCCAGTTCTTGGAGCGCATGAAAGGATACACAGTCTAAATCAAAAGACCTACATGACTACATGTGGTAGCTCCAACGAATATACAAGGTTACAAAACTGTCTGTGGAATCTGTACATGTATGCATCACCATCAGGTGTTTCAATGGACATTGGTCTGCATTTGTATCAACATTTCATTACAATAACAGTGTACAACGTACATGTAAAATCCAAACACTGCCCTACCCTAATGGTCTAAAAAAGTCTAAAAATTAATAGCCGTGGTCAGAAGAACTTTAATAGCTACACGTAGCTTCAAACTTTAGGCCATGAAACCAAATGCACTGTGCATTATATACATGTACATGGAAAAGTACAACGCTTATTTCTTCTTTTCTCTCATTGAATATCATTTGTTTTCTCTCTTTTTTTAATTTACAAGAAGTCTTATCATCGCTTTTCATGTTGCGTTCACTCAAGTTTCAGTGTCTGTCCATTAAAGAAAAATCGCAAAATTATTTTAAAAATTGAACTCTTCTGGCACAAGTTGCCATCAAAACCCCTTCTTTTTTTTTCTTCAAATGGAGCTGTTTTAACAATTACGCACATACTGTGTCAATCAAAGAATCAGCAAAAGGATTTTGGTCAATCTTATTTCATTCAAAGAGTCGTCGAACAAACCTATTGGGAAACATGTAAAGTTTTCAGAAAATATTTAGTCTACAGCACAGACACTACATGAGCATTATACAGTATCAAAATAGATCTGTGTTGAAGAGAAAACCCAAGTCTTCCTGTCAAAATCTAATATCGGGGGGGGGGGGGGGGGGGGGGGGCTGCCAAAAGCTTCTGAATTTTAGATCCTTAACAAGTTAACAGGGATTTTAAAGATTTTGCCTAGTATTATACACCCTATTCAAGGATTGCTTCTTCTTGGCCCTTTTGGGGTCAAAAAGGAAGAGTTAAAGACAAATATTTATTTTGGAACACATTACAGAATGATGTTTTCATTGAAAGAATAGGAAATAATCTCTTTTGATTCATGAAAAAAATATCCAATGGAAGATTTTTCAGGTGCGCTGCTCTTGACCAGCTCCGAATGGTACTGTCAAATTTCTTACCCTTTTCGAGGATCTTTTTCATCACTACTAGTGAATTTGATACCCTTTTTT